>WNYA01001242.1:0-71438 GCA_019512145.1 Engystomops pustulosus | reverse complement strand
CGCTGGTGGATGCTGTGGATGATCGTGGAGGCAAAGATGGGGTTTTCCCACGGGAGGTGTTTGGGCCGGGGTCCTGGGCAGGGGGCTGACTAGCAGATGACACAGGGGAAGGAGCAGTGGTGTGCCTGGCCGGGGGTGAACGGGCTTGGTGCCATTGCGTGGGGTGTTTAGCATTCATATGCCTGCGCATACTGGTGGTAGTTAAGCTAGTAGTGGTGGAAACCATGCTGATCCTGGTTTGGCACAGGTTGCACACCACAGTCCGTCGGTCATCCGGTGTTTCTTTAAAGAACCTCCAGACTTCTGAAAATCTAGCCCTTGCCACGGTAGCTTGACTACGTGAAACATTTGGCGCTGATGCACCAGCTCTGGCCCTGCCTCTCCGTCTGGCCCCACCACTGCCTCTTCCAACCTGTTCTGCTATAGGACTGGCCTCCATCTCAGAAGCACTGTGTTCACCCGGCCTATCAACCCAGCTTGGGTTTGTCACCTCATCATCCTCCGATCCCTCAGTCTGCTCCCCCCTCGGACTTCCTGCCCTGACACCAACTTCACCACTGTCTGACAACCGTGTCTCCTCATCGTCCGACACCTCTTTACACACTTCTTCCACTACGTCAATAATGTCATCATCACCCACATACTGCGACCGGTGCAAAACCTGGGCATCGGAATATAGCTCAGCAGTAACTGGACAAGGGGTTTGTGACTGTGGGAAGGGTCCAGAAAACAGTTCCTCAGAGTATGCCGGTTCAAATGCCAAATTTTGCTGGGAGGGGGCAGACTGGGGGGAAGGAGGCTGAGGTGGAGGAGCTGGAGGAGTGCTGATTTCGGTGACATGGGTGGACTGCGTGGAAGACTGACTGGTGGACAAATGGCTAGAAGCATTGTCCGCAATCCACAACATCACCTCTTCGCACTGTTCTAGCCTCAACAGAGCTCTACCACGAGTCCCAGTAACTTGAGACATGATGAACCTAGGGAGTGTAGCTCTGCAGCATTCCCCTGCTCCCTCATCAGCAGGTGGTGTCTCACCCCACCCAGGACCACGGCCTCTGACCCCTGCAGTAGTTGGACGCCCTCGTCCTCTACCCCTAGCCCTCGGGTTAAACATTTTCAAAAGCAAAACGGAATGGATCGATCGCCATTTTCTCGAGTAGTGCGAAATATCGTACGCGCAACGACGGTCGTTATCATCGAGTATGGCTAATGCATCAAAGAGCAACAAGGCTCTAGATCACGAGTATGTTCGCCAATGCTCGGTTGGCGCAAAACTCATCTTTGGCACCTAAAATGATAATTTTGAGAAAACTAACATATTTTTTTTACTATGTCACATTTTATTTGAAATTTCAATTTTGATTACGATTTTCTCATTTATCCTAAAAGGCCAGCAGATAGAGGTTAACATGCTCAGCCACACAATCCAGATAAATTCTTTGAGGGGTGCTTAGTTTACTCAAAATGGTAATTTATATATTCTCGGCGGGGGGTTGAGTTTTCTATCACTGGGACCTAAGAGGCCATGATCATGCCTAGTGAACATGAATAAGCACTACAATCCAAATAGTTGGAAAACGAGCTGCAATAAGCAAAATGTCACTCCTATCCCTTATCAGCTCCTTGCTGTGTGCCCAAGCCGGTCAATTATTGGCATATGAGACCAACCAGCAAAAGGATTTTTGCGGAGGGCTTTGTCTAAAAAGTGGTCTTTGAGTTTGGGTTCACTTCGAGCATGGAAGCGAGGGCAAAATAAGATTAGCAACTAATGACATCTATTGAGAAAACAAAAAAAAAAAAAAAAAATCAAACACACATTTTTAACTTTGCTCACCCCCTATACCCCCACCCATTTTCAACCCCAAATAAAATGATGTTGAAGCGGATCTAGTTGTCCAAATTGTGGTGTTGCATCTTTGTTTTTTTTTTTAAATGTACTCTCTACTTCAGGGCACTGCAAAACACCATCTGTGGCACACAAAACATTTGCAGCCAAATTTGGCCTTCAAAACCAATGGTAAGTATAAAACAGACATCTGTTCTGGACTATCGCTGGGAGACGAAAACAGCAGGTTGACATACCACAGTCTTGATATTGCCATACTAGGAGGAGGAGGGCAGAAAATTTTCGGATGTCAAAATTTACATCAAATTCCTTCTGAATGTGTTCCAATTTAGGGCAATATGAAAAAAATTAGTAATCAAATAAGTTACAATGATTATACGAGATACAATCTTAAAACTCACAGGATTATTTATGTTGAGAGAGTTAAGATATCCACAGGAGAAAGATCAATGCACGTCAAATAAAAAAAAGGATCTGAGCCTTAAATACACACAGGCTGCATCTTCTAAGGGGTAAAGACCAAGAGCTTATCAAAGTGATTTTGAGTAGATTGGTTATAGTGGCACACTGTGTATTTTAGGTTCGGAGTTAGTAGTATAAATTTGTGATCATTATTATCGTGTATTTGGTGTTAGGAAAACGTAGCGATTAGTAAAAATTTAAAAAAAAAAAAAAAAAAAACTAATTTTTCAAGATAAACTCTTTTTAAGGATGTTTGTTGCCTGACTGCAACACGAAGGAAACATAGTCTATGAGCGTATTGATTTGTGAGCTTACTTGCAAGCAAGGTCTGAAGATCTAATCTATTGAGTAGCTTCCCTAAAACTGTGGAATATAATGAAATTGCAAAGGCAAATCGACCCTGAGGAGGACACAGCAGGTACCTATGCCCGCCGAGAACTAGAAAATATCAGGAAAGACCTGGGATACACCATTCTAAAAAAAAGAAGCTTCTTCTCTCTGCAATGTTAGTGCGAGATCGTAATTAGTTATTCTATTATAGGATTTTACAATTTACATGCCTTTAGCAGAAAGTTGTCAGATCATTTCGAAGAATAAGAGATCAGGCGATACAGATTTTTTCATTGTGAATAAGCCTGTAATGCCATTTTAATTAAATTTTATCAGTGCAATAAGCATATGTATGCAATATTGTCATCGTGTAGTGGGCCAGAGCGGTTGTGAATTATTCATGAGCTGTGGCACCTGCTATTCTTCAGAATATGGCGCCACCTGCACTTTTCCTACAGAATGCAGCAACTTTTTTCCGATTGGCGGATGCAACTTTAAAATAGTAGATATACACGGGGATCCCAGCTCCCAGACATAAAGATACCACTTGTGTTTCTTAAAAATCCAAATCTTCTATTTCTTCATAACAGATAACACGTTCACCAGCTAGGAGTCAATTTATTATGTTATATTATTGAACTGTTGGAACTTGTGAACTTGTTTATTGCTTATCTGAGGAACATAAAATAAGATTTGATTTTTAAGAAACAAAAAGTTGGAATCGTATATGCGTGAGCTAGGAGAAGCCCGTGTATGTCTTTGGAATCAACTCCTATGAAAGCATGGAGGAAAAGAGCGTCGACTAGACCACTTGAAAACGGAATAATTCACTCCAGGTGAGATGTCTTTAGTAAAAGCGAACATGTTGGCACTTTTAAAATAGTCGGGTGCAAACACATTTATGGTTGACTTTGAATGATAAATTTGAGTGCACGATCCTGAACTGTAGCACTTGCTTGCCGTGGTACGAGAAGCGATGTAGGCAGGATGAATTAATGTCCCCAAATCTCATCCTCAGAAATTGAGATGTGTCAGCATCTAAGACAACTCATGTCCCCCACAGCTCAAACACTTAAATTAATGAAAAATATTAATATACGCACCTGCTTCTGCATTGCTTCTCCATAGTAGTGGATGAAGGAAATTGGTTGACGTCGTTACACCATTTACCTGCATGTAGACAGCTGCTGGGTGCTATAGTGCAGTGTCTAATGACATCAATGTGGAGTTGCCATATGGGGGGATCATTTAATATAAGGCAGCTTCTGCCGATTCGCGTTGTTCCCGAGTGGTGTGATGTGTTACATGAATATTCCGATTTGCATGATTCTTTCCTGAATTGCCCGGCATACACGCCGATGGAAAACGAGGGTGTGGATGATCCGCATACGAAAGACCCGGACGGATTTCAGAGAAACCACAGCGAGGTAAAAAAAATAACAAAGGTCGATCGGACTAATAACGCGCTTTTCACAAGAAAGAATAGGATCGTGATACTCCGGCGGCACATCGGCAGACTTCAGCCACAGCAGCGAACACCTGGTGGATGATGCGGAGGACACCTTAGTTGGAAGATCAAAACCGGAATGACGATCCACTGCACAGAATGCGCCGCTGGATCGCGCAATGGACGGGTAAGTTAAATCTCTGTACCCACTGTATGTCTTCTGATCACTGTGTGATGATGAACGGAGCTGATTAAGTACCCCCTCAATGATCCTTTTTAATAATTATGCAATTAAAGGAGCACCTAATAGCAAAACAGTTGTACCTGATAGGTAAATACAAAGATAAATTGAAATCTTCATTGCTAATCTTTTAACTTAAATACCACAGTTTCACTAGAAAGAAGGGTTTAAAAATCTGGTAAAATAAATTAGAGACCTATGAGTATTGGCTGATATTGGACGACTACTCTTTGCCCCGTTTTAGATAAGATGATATGATGATAACGGAATAGACGGGCCGATTACTACTTAGAATAAGACAATCTGAGGTAAGAACAATCAGTGACACCTGCGCATTGAATTGATAACAGTTGGCGGCATACTTTACACTTTACTTCATAATCATTTTAAAAGATGATACGTCTATTTTTATTAAACATTGGAGACAAGGGGGGGACAAATGTTAGCGACCAGTAGTGATGAATATGTTCGGATGACAAGAGTGAAGTTTATGATTGCTCAAGATATGGAGCTCATTATGCTGACTATTATCTTGAACCATGCTAGAGTTTAATATTGGTGCTGTGAACGATATTGGATGAAGCCTGCTTATTTTTTTTTTTTTTTGAGTGGAGCCTGTTTGACAACAGGTTATACCCGCTCAGGGACGGAAACAATGGGAGCCCATAATGATGATCCACCTACACCAATTGCTCCTAGTGCTGAGACGAGATGCACAATGGAGTGCTTATTTCGGAGAAGTGAGCAGGAAGGGAAAACTCTAATGACATGAATGTGAGCCATGATATCATCAGACAATGGAGCTCTATTTACTCAAAAAGGTCTGCGGACGCCATTCGTATGGTTTTCCGGCTGATCTTCGGATTTGCGCTGCATTTAAACAGGGTATTTTTAGGCGCACGCTATCGGATTTTGCCACAATCACGGCGACTTTGATGCAATCGGCAAGTCGAGTGGTGTCGCGCAGTCGGACAACCACTGGATTCGGACTCAAGCGCGGGATTTAAATTTCCAAATTTCGTGTCGCAAGACACGCACATTACAAACACCGTCGGTTGGTATCAGAAGCCCGGTGAACTCCGATGGACCTTCAGCCGGTGCAGTAGCTGACAGCATGCAGGAAATCGGCGCCACGAGAGCAAATGAATCGACGCGGACTACATCTTCGTCCGAACGCCCAGATCGGGATGATCGAGACAGAGCGGGGAAAGCGGTAAGATAAATTTGCACAATATCTTTGTATCTAGAGTAGGGTCTTAACTGGAATAATGCGTACCTTAGGTGTTATGGTGTACTTCTGAAATACATGACTAGATGAGTACCATCCTTGACGTTCTCTACTCATAAAAGGACACATGGAGCAAATTTATAGGAAGCCTATGCTACAGATCTTTATTGAGGTGGGAAGTGTCCAGTCCTTATTCTCCTCTTAGACAGGTTAGACTAAAGCCAGTCAGGTTAGAGCCTAAAGCAGTTGCACCCTCCACTTCACCTATATAATTTAAAAAAAATACAGCGCGACGACAATTTAGTTCATTGAGAAAGGCGATCCTCTGTTGTGAGTCTTGTGTCATGCTGGCAAACCACAATAGATAATTCCACTACATCTAGCCACATCATAGCTAGTATAATTGTATTTACGAGGTCACTAATGCTCGTTGTATGTTCATTTTACCCTTGATGTGGATGCTTTTGCAGCCAACTATAGCAAATCAAGACTGCAATAAGTCCCACTTATCATACATTTTTCCCTGATGAGTGCGTCACATGACGTACGAAACGCCTAGCGGATTACAATTAGGGACTATACAGGTCTGAAAGGCGACATACTGGTGACCGTCCTGTCAGCGGGCGGTAGCAATATGCGGGATTCAGGCACATAAGTGATGGTAGACTGAAGAGTCTGTACCTCGACTCCTGGACGCTAGATACCGGAAGCGGCATCGAAAAGACTGGTGAGCATCAACCTATTAACTCCTTACTTGTCCGGTATTAATGTTGGTACGGACGTTTTGAGATAATGCCGTGATCATATGCTATACAGGATGCCCCACTAAGGCAGGGTGAGGTATACTGGGGACCGTGTCAGAGAGACTTATTGGAGGTCTGAAGAGAGCTCCCCCCCCCCTTTCTAGATGTGTTTTTGCTGACTAGTACTGGTTGACGTGCCATACTATTTGTGGTTTCATCTGTGATGACTTATTTTGATAGTCCCTATTATAAAAGTTACGCTTCTGATGTTCACAATAGTATAAATGGCAAGGTATAGAGATATAATCAACAAATTGCCTACATCTGTAGATAATAACTACATATCAAAGGGAAAGGCATCAGATGTATGCGGCACAAACATATATAATCTTGAATTGAGTAGATCAAAACATAGATAAAAACACTTAAACACCCTCAAAGGCGTGCAGGTGAAAAGCCTCAGATCCCTCCAGGCATATGAGCATCCACAGTTGGGCAGAGCGTGCACTAAGAATCACGTGAAATACACCCTAAAATAATCATGATTCCTAAAGCTGACATTCATAACGAAAACAATCCATAATTGTCATATAATTGGAAAATATATGCGACAAAGCAAGCTTAGACGTGCTATCAGCTAAACAGTTCAGAGCCAGCTATAGTAAAGTGCCAAGTAGTTATGTATTTAACGTTGCATCAACCAAATAAAGAACAAGAGTATTGTGATTACAGTGAGTGAGTAATCGCGGAGGGAGGGAGTAGAGTGCCCACGTGATCTCCCTCTAAATGCAGGCGTCCTCAGGGGAACCTGCAGGGTGGTGATCTGAGTCTTTTCACCCGAACTTTGAGGGTGGTTTTAGTGTTTTTATCAGGTTTGTCTAATTCAATAAGAGATTAGATATTTGCCATTACCTCTATTATTCTACCTTTGATAGTGTAGATCTGTGTATGCTATCGTGATGATAATAAATCACCTCAGTGTCATTGACCTACCTAACTAACCCTCTGTGAGAAAGAATCGTATGCTAAAGACCATTAAATAATTACAACTTATCATGGATTCACTATGATTCAAACAGATCATTAGTATAATTGTGGGGCTTATCTGAGGAAAGGACCTAGAAGATGTTACAGGAATGCTTTCCCCACATTAACATACAAGAGAGTAATTACTTGTGATTGTCCCTAGTGACAGAACCATTGTCTTTTCATTCTTTGTCTAGAAGACAGTGTCTCCTCGTGCCGGGCAGTAATAGAAATACAAATAGTACATTCAAACCTATCATTTATGAAATTAGATCTATACTGACCAAATTCTCGAGGCCTATCTGCTCAGATGTATGTTAATTACATCTGTTCTTTGCACATTTTTTAAAAATCCGATATATTTTAGTAGATTTCTTCCCTCCCATTTATCCCAACATTACAAGCAGCATAAACAAATATACTGCTGCAGGCCTCAGTAAAAAACACCTGAGCATTATGCAGTGAATGTGGCTATACATACTTATAGCTAAATATGTTTCCAGATAGTACCATATTATTTCATGCTTTTCAACACTTAGTTTCTCACAAATACAATCCATAGAACGACCATATTTAGTAACCCTCACCCACCATGAGCCAGCTCATTTGCCCGGACTGTATTATAATTAATGGTCTCCTAATACATATCTAGAGTTACGTCCTTCCATTCACTATATTCTAGCTATATGATTAGCTGATATCTAGCTGCTCTAATTCGAACCACGGGGTCACAGCTGAGGGGTAATCCCGGCAGTAGTGCACCATCTTCCCCATCGATTTCTCAATTTTGAGACACGAGAAAAAACCCCTCTCTCCCCCCATCTTCCTCATTTTAATATGTGGCCGATTCTAACCTTATCATGGCATTCTGCGAACCACATACATACTTTTTGTCTGGAGTGGCTCGGGGCTTATCATGGTGAGCAAGCCTATGACTCTTCTGCGCTGATACAGGGATCGCATGTATTGCTACATATAGTCGCGCGTTCAGGTCAGAGCTGTGGACCATCTAGCTACACCCAAATAGGCCAGCCAGTGGATCTCTCATAGGATTGACATAGACTGTGGGTTATATATATCTAGGACAGCCTTCCATAGAGTTCTAGTATCGAATTCCGCATCATGTGAGTATTCGGACCTCCGTAGTTCCACAACTAGCGACACCTAGGTCTTACACCTATTTGACTGTAACTGTTGCTTGTTGACGAGGGAGGTGATTTATAATGCCTGTGGGACAGTGAAAAAGATGCGACATCCTATGTAGACAGTCATCTAGGTGAGAAGACGATAGGTAACTCAAAGCTCAGTTCCAATTGTTCTTCTGAAATCGACCAGGATCTCCTATTAGCATTGACAGACATTTTAGTGGGAGTATCCCTAAGGAATATAGCCGAATACGAGTAAGATGTAGAAATCAGCTTGGTTAGAGCAGTTTTGGTCTCTCTCTCTCAGATATTGTATACACATATATGCTATACCTACATATCTACTACACACTGACGGCCTCTGGTTTTTTGTTGTTGTTTTAAACAATATAGGCATATTGAAATCCTCGAATATTATTTTGATCCAAAAACTGCGAGAGCCAGCAGGCCATCTAGTGACTGAAGTTTCGAAACACACATTTGTAGAACAGCAACAAACAACATAGCAGATATATAGAATCCAATGAAAATATCTATTCACATTGCCAGTTTCTAAGTTATCTTCGCATGCTGTCAGTCCAAAACTAACATTACCCCTCAGTAATTAAGTTAATAGTCGCACTGCGGAATTCGAATGGCTACACCTACTATATGAATATTTATGGGGCGATTTTACTTACCTGGTTTCAGTCGACGATCAGCGGCGCGCTTCTCAATGCATGGATTGGTCGGCGGGATTTATATAGTAAGCTTCTCCGACGTCCACCGGGGGCCTGATGCTGCGCTGAAATGCAGTACACGCCGCCGGAATAACTGAGAGCCGTCTGATGTGAAGGTAAGAGGAGGTCCCGAGCGACACATTTCTAGTCTTAATGCGGCGTTTTACATGAATATCGTCCGGTTTTTTCGTTCGGCCACGCATGACCGTACGCATTTTTCCCCGGGGCTTTTCGCGCGCATGCCGCGCCGCATGCGCACATATCGAATCGCAGTTGCGCCACAAATCCCGGCGGCAATCACGGGCTACATCGGACGCACATCGCGAAATATTAGGGTGTGTGGTAACACGTCAGACGAAAACGCGAATCGGGCCCTAGATAAAATGACCCCCTATAAGTAACTCTTTATATGAAAGGGCAACCATGTCAAAGATGCCGTAAATATACACCAATAATGCTTGTATGTAAAACTTAGCAGTTCTGCAATCCACTTAAAGTATGTGTATTACAAAGTAATGCAAAAGGGTCTTTACTAAAATGATAAACGCCAAGGTAAGTTTAGAACAAGTCCTAACCGAGGTTTATATGTTGACACCCAGGCACACTCCCTCATGGGAAAATATATACTGTATATAACGCCATGTTGAGTATCATCCATGTCTTAATGTGCTACTGGCCGCGCAAACTGAAGGGCAATTATGAAAAATTTCATTTATGTCTGCCTAGATGATTGCTAGAAAAGCTAAAACTAGTAATTTCTTGTAAAATTTATATGTATGTATACAGCTTTTATTTTGCCATCTTGGACGTAATAACTTTTTCGTACTTTGTAATACAGAGCTATGAGAGTGTATTTGTTTTGGACAAAGGCAGCTTAGAGTTTTTATTTGCTAGAATTGAAGGCATGTGTGACAGTATGATCTTTTTATTAATTTTTATGCTGATTGCTAATGTAAAATGGTTTGATAAAAGGAGCGTCTTTCGGAATGTGATGCGCTTAATTTCATTAGGGATCCACGAGGAATAACAGTTTAATGTTGAATATGACTGTAGCATAACTGGACTGTACATATTGTGATTTTCTATCTGTTTATTATGATTTATAAGCAGTTTATAAGGAAGGGGGATCTTTAATATTCTTAGTTTAAAGACTTACCGTTTATGCCGGACTGGCCCGTATAAGATGCGACTGAGACCTGTCCCATGGTGTTATCAGCCGTGAGCGCTCTCATGCACCCACAGCGCATCCGATCCGCGAGCGTCTTATACGGCAGTCATTACCGGCGTATAAGACGAGATTACGACGTATAGACAATGAAGACCCCAGAGAAGACAGAAGTTTTTCTGTACATCAAAGCTCAGTCGTTTATACGCCTCGAAGTATATACTATTGGGTATAGTCTTTTACTTTTTACAAACTATTTTTATGTACCTCCCAACGGTACTTTAACCTAGAGGGTTTGATCATTCCTACATCATATAATGTATACTCTATATGGCATTTTTACATATGTATTCATAACAATGGCCAGGGGCACTAACATGTAGATATTCGAGCCGATGCAGCCTCTAGTTCTGACAGAGACCCGGAGGCCCGTCATGGATCCATGCCTTACCCCACCTACCCGGATGACATCCACAGTGGGGGTAGAGGACGATCTGATACTAAAATATGGAGGATGCCCCATGTCCCGCTGTGTTTTTAACTGATGCCATGCGGCTTATCTTGGGCATTATGGCAGTGGGGGTCTTGCTGCAATATACTCTCTATATGGAACGTAGGGATTCACCCCGTGAGTTGGTGATTGGTATACAAGGTGTGATATGAAATTCTTACCCCCTCGGATAGCTATCCCTTCTTTCCTCTAAATCTTAGAAAAATGGGCGAAGACTTAAAACTGTCTACTGACTTGATCATTATGAAACTCTTTACCTGTTTACTCAAGCCACTATATTTATCGAAATGAAAACTGAGATGCGCCAGTTGCAAAATCATGGCGGTTATAGATGTACAAATGGACAACCACATCAAACAGCTCAACCAATAGTATTCAATTTTTCTAATTGATTATCATTGCTTAACCCCATCCGAGATACGTCGTATATATGGAGTGTGTGAGAGCGGCTCACCGAGCTGAGTCTCTCATACTTAAGCTAGATCGGATTTTATAATCTTTATTACGGATCGCCCGCGCCCCAAACCATCACCATCCGCGTGGGGGGGGTGGGAGGGCGATCGGTTGCCATATGGTAGCCTAGGTCTTATTTTTGACATGAGGACACATGGAATATGCAGGTTCGTTACAAATGAGCACCAGTGCTCATGCCTATATGAATAGTATCTGCAGAAAATGCCATATATTGCCAATCACAGAAGTATTGCAGTACGTATGGGCACGTTATGAAGCGCATCTGTACCATTCTAGTTTATTCTGTACCCTAGATTGGTCGAAATAATGTGGAAAAAAAAGAAAAAAAAAAACAAGTTTAAAAATAGAAAATTTTATAAAAGCTTAAAAATTCAAAGTCGCATCCCTCTTTCCCTAGACTGATATTAAACATAAATAACACGTAAAATCACTAAACAATTCAGGTGGGGGTAGCGCCGCGTCCATAATGCCCGTCTAAAATCAAAATATAAAAACGCGGTTACTGGCAGCGGTGCTCCGAGACGCGGGAAATGGTGCCAAATGTCAGAAATGCGACACTTTACACCTTTTTACATCACATAAAAATGAATCAAAATGATCAAATGTCGGCACAGACCTCAAGAATGGTAGCAATTGGAAAACGACGGCTCATTTTCTGAAAAAAAAATATGACACTCTCCACAGCTCCGTGAGCCCAAAGGTATGAAAAAGTATAAGGTCAGGAAGATGACAAAATTTTTTTCATTTTTTAGTACACATTGGTAATTTTGAATATATGTAATTAAAACCAATAAAACCTATATAATTTGGTCTCCACAGCCCCGATCGCACTGAAACCAAAGAGAAGTAGGTGGTTTATTTGCGTATGAGATATGATGTGTAAGTCGTTAAAAACTGAGCCACAATGATCTGTGACAGTCGCTTGTGTTTTTTGTTTTTGTAAATTTCCACATTTTGATTTTTTTAGCTTCGACAGTACAGGCATGTTAAAATAAATAACATACTGGATAAGTAATATGTTACGCACAAATAAGTCCCTCACAGAAGGTCGTGATACACGTAATATGAAATAAGTATATGGATTTGAAGCCTTTGTTCATTTTATTTTCTCTTATTTTTTCATTTATTTTCTATCTTCCTTTTTTTTCTTTTTTTTCTTTTTTTTTAGAGCGAGAACAGCATCAGGGGGGAAAAACCCTGCCGTCCTATAGGTGATAAGACCTCCCTGCACGTCCAATATATTAGTGCACAGGTACTTTTTGTTATACCCAAAATGTAACTCTACCCTGCACTTCAAACTTTATTGCATTGGATACCTATTCCACTTACAGAATGCATGCCATAGTGGCCTCGGAGAAGATTATTTTTAACTACATGCTGCTCTGCCCACAAACCCGTGACAGGTTTTCTAACAGAGCCACCACAATCTAGGAGCTGTATGTAAAGAAACACATTATAGAGTGTTTCAATTTTTGCCCCTTCTGAAGCACCAAATGAGAGGGCAGTACAGTTTTTATGCCAATCCCGTGAGATATTATTGAGGTTAAACAGGAGTCTGTTAATCATTAAGACAGCATCTAAGGTGAGAGGCAATTGGAATGAGCTCCGAATGATTTAGGTTATGGTTAGTCAGCAGAGAATCTTTCATCTCAACTTTATATCATTTCGGCTAAATATAATGCCTTCCTTCATTGCATCGTGGTCGGTTAGAAGTATGCAGTCTAATTTTTCGTATAATCAAACATTCAGTCGTTTATAGTAGCCTGATATGAGATAAATTATTACCCTTATCACAAGCTCTCCTAGCTACTACCCCCATCCCTACCTCTCTCTCTATCCAGCTTTATCTCCATACACATTATCTTTGATCCACCAGTGATCTATCGTTATTCGTCCTTGATTTAGAACCTCCACGTCCCGTCTCTGGGACTTCTCCCTGAGCTGCACTGCGATCAACCAAACTTAAGAACGTACAATTATAATTGACCCCATGTTGCATTCCCCACTTCTGTAAATGTTGTTAAAGACAAAAGATGGCAACAACATCGCAATAATAATCCTACATTTGAACAAGTTATTGTTTCATTTTTCTTCATTCTGCCACGAATCGAGACATTAAGTAATGCTCATGAAGGGACAAAGGCAAATCTTATACAGGACTCAAAAGGTCTCTGAAGAAGCCTTTGCGATGGCAGGGACAGTTCATATAAGTGTCTTCAATGGGGCGACTTTAAGAGACGCATAGTCCAGATTAGTATCTAATTCTAAATATAACATTGGCCTATTAAAATGGAAACTCTGTTGGCTAAAGAGTTTTCTTTACCAGAGAATGACCACACCTATACAAAATCCTTTTTATTAGACTCAGGTTTAGAGACTCAGATTAGACCTTAGGGGTTCTAAAATATATAACATTTAATTAGCTCCTCGCGCTCACTGAACGATTCCCGCCCATCTGAGATGCTGCCACCAGATTGCACAATCATGCAATCAATTCAGACGATCGTCTATTAGCCTGCAGCTCAATTTCTGTTGGTCGCCGTTCCCCGATCAGTACGCCGGAAGTTCCATCTTCCTCCCTGTGTATGTAAGTGATACATCTGATGTGACACAATATTAAATGTTAAATCTGCCGTGTAGTCCGAACCGTCCCGATAGACCCCGCCATCGGATTTATGTTGCATGAAAGCTGATGCCGCAGTTCAAATTTCTATTCGCGGGAAAAACAATCCCTGGTGCAATCCCTGAAAGTCGGAAACCCTCCACTCTCCGACTCTCTAAAATGCGCCGCCTCGTAGGGTACCCTTAGTATAATAAGCCCATGTGTACACTCTCTATGGGGCACATTTATCTTACAGTCCTGTGGAGTATAACTGAAAGGCACTCTGTTTTTTCTGTCAGCGATAATGACTGCTCTGACGCGATTTTTAACTAAAGATCATGCAGCAGATATCACATGATGTTATGTTGCCTCTTAGCTATCCCCGCTCAGCAAAGTCCGCAGGAGTTCCACCTCTTCTTCTTCATCAGTGCCATGTAAGTGCTGGATCTTGCGAAACAATTTGAAAATTAATACACATAACGCTATTCAGCTCCGAATCAGTCGGATTGTCTTGCATGGACACCCCTCCTGATTTCTGTTGCCATGAAAGCCATGCAAGCAGAAGCATATGATTTTGCCACAATCCATGATCAAATAATCCCAGTGGTATGTCAGTTCAGTTTCCAGTTTTGAGTTTAAATATTATGACACAGCTAGGCAAACAAACCAAAAATAAGTAAGTGTGATGTTTAGTAAATCAAGCTTTCATTTGAGGACCTGCCTCTAAGTAAAATAATGACCATAGGTGTGCCAATATATAATGCCAAAATATCGTCTGGGAGAGTACATATGACACCAATATACGTTCTTGCATAATTTTGATTTTATCATTTTATGCTTTAATAATAGCTATTGATCCATTTAAATACTGCACTCAATGGTAAGGCATAGATATGTTCTTTCCTTCATATCTTTTTTGTGTAAATTTATAAATAACTACTAAACTACATCATTTTTGATTATATGAATATTCTGGCACAGAGTGAAATTACATTACTACATACATTCCACAGGATGGAGGGCTCGCTCTCGTCTATAACTTTAGTGCATAAATAAAAGGGGAGATACTATAGCTAAGATTATTTTTTTCCCCAAGTTCTACATTTGGATCATAGGCACAATTCTTCTTAAGCAATGGCCTGAGAAGAATTATTATCAGTCTAAGCACGTTTTCATAATTCTTTGGAATGCCCTACCCCCGGGATCTATCAGACTAATGTACCACCTCCACATAGTCCAAAATGCTATTAAAACCATTTGGCGATGGATAGTCAAACCATACCAATCCATGCACCTCGCGATCGAAGGCACACCCATATGCCTCTCCCCTATGGTGGCGCTTTGCCCTTGTCTCTACTCCTGCGTCCCCCAGCCTGCACTTACCTATCCTATGATCTGGCTCACCATCCAGCAGGGGTTTAAGTGAAATAGCGCGGAGATCTCAAAGATTTTATTTTTAAAACGGACAGGCATCGCTATACATTGCTACTGAACTTCCTGGTTTTCCTATTCAACCGGCTGATCTAATGTCTTCCACAACGGCCAGCTTGACGCTAATAAGCTCATTGTGAAAGTCTGCGTTTCTCCCTAGTTGTTTGCCTTCCGGTTGTGTTCTAGTGCACACGAGTATCTCCCGCATGTTCCAGTGATGTCTTCGTTCCAGTGTTTCGTGTTGCTACCCTGTGTGTCCTGCCGTTCTAGCCATTCCTGTGCTTGCTCCGTGTATTGTTCCTGCTCTTCCTGCTCATCGTGCTCATCGATTCTGTTGCACAACATAGCTTCTCAGTCGTAGCCTGGCACCTTCTGTTGACTTGGCCTCGGCTTTGGACTCGACTTTAGACAGTATATGCTTAGCCCACTGCTATGACATGCCGGCATCCACCTAGGTCAGCATGACCAAGGAGACTGCTCACATATCCTTAAACGTAGTGGTATCTTAACATTAGGACTGAACCACTGCCGTTGGGGCTATGATTCGACGTGTGGCACCCACACGGCCCATTCGCCGCAAAGACCATCCAATCACTATTGTTTGCAGGCACAGTTTACTAGGCCCGAATTCTCAGTAATATATGGCTAGTCTCCGTCTTCAGCAGAACGAAAAGCTCCGACTCTCATATGCCCGAACTAAGAGACAAGATGGATGGCACTATCCTAAAATCTTGCAGGGGCCTCAATACCCACTGCTCGGTGCTGACCCTAGAGCTGATGCCCATCTCAGTTGTAAAGAATCGAAAGCTCCAAGAATTCATCCTCAGTCTCCTTCCAGGAAATCCCTTGTGACTTGGCTAGACCTCTCTAGGCGATAAGAAACATCCAGTAACAGTAATGGCTACCAATACATGACTGGTGTGAATTCCACTCTGGTTTGAGAACACACAAGCTCTTCATGCTCTTTAATAACTGGCGCTTGACTTTTAATAGCCGAACTCAGGAGGAGACTCGTCTCGTGGGACGAGTATGCAGTCAATGCTTCAACCCTCGGCTTCAGAGTCTTCCATGAACGATAGCGGCCTTGACAGCATCTTCAAAAAAGCGACTCTCTCCCAGGTCAGGATCGCCATTGACCGCCCCTTTCTGACCTGCCACGACTTGTCTACCGGGCTACTCTGAGTGGTATCACACCTGGACACCTGATAGTACTCATTGTCATGTGTAGCGTGACCCACAACTGCCAGAAATAAGAAAATTCCTTTCCAAGTATGAACTCTACCTCCAGGTCTGAACAGAGTTCAAGCTCATGAGTCACCGTTCCAAAACCTCCAGGTCTGAACAGAGTTCAAGCTCATGAGTCACCGTTCCAAAGCCAGTTTTAACCCCTTCCCGCCGCCGCCCATTTGTTTTTGCGTTTTAATTTTTCACCTTCAAAAATCTATAACTTTTTTATTTTTCCATGTACAGAGCTGAGTTATGGCTTATTTTCTGCATAACATATTACACTTCAAAATGGTGGTATTTAATATTTCATGCCATGTACTGGGAAGCATAAAAAAAATTCCAAATGCAGTGAAATTGGTGAAAAAACACATTCGCGCCTTATTTTTGAGGGCTTGGATTTTGCGGATTTCATTGAACGACCCAAATGACATGTCTACTTTATTCTTTGGGTCGGAACGATTACGGGGATACCAAATTTGTATAGGTTTTGTAATGTTTTCATACTTTTACAAAAATTAAAACCTCCTGTACAAAAAAAAATTGGGGGGGATTTTGCCATCTTCTGGCGCTAATAACTTTTTCATACTTTGGTATATAGAGCTTTAAGAGGTATTGTTTTTTGTGACTTGATAACATTTTCAAAGCTATCATTTTTAGGAGTGTACGACCTTTTGATCACTTTTTCTAGAATTTTTTATATTTTTTAAAATGGCAAAAAAGTGCCATTTTCGACTTTGCGCGCTATTTTTTGTTACAGGGTTAAACACAGTGAAAAGCCATTATTATATTTTGATAGAGCGGGCATTTTCGGACGCGGCGATACCGAATGTGTTTATGATTTTTACTGTTTATTTATATTTATATCAGTTCTAGGGAAAGATGAGCGATTTGAATTTTTATGATTTATTAGAATTGTTTTTAACTTTTTTTATTTTTATTATTTTTCAGACTCCCTAGGGTACTTTTACCCTAGGTTGTCTGATCAATCCTATAACACAAAGTAGCCCTAGTGAAGCCCTAGTCTTTGGAAAATAGTGACGGATCGACACTCCCCGATGATGTCACGGGGAGCGAGATCATCGGCAAGATGGCGGCGCCCATGCCATCTTTTTGAAGCCACCGGCTTCTGCCTACCTGATCCAGTTGGTTGTCCTTGGCAACGTCACACCATGTTTTTCACTGGATTTGCATCCGCTTGCCAGACCTCCTAGCAGCATCAGGAAGTGTGGGGCATGTAGGTGGAAACACTCCTGGTGTAGTAGAACCTCCATGTTGTCTAGAAGACTGTATATTCAGAGCCTCACGTTTCACTACAACCTCTGCCAGGTCACTTTGGGAAAAACCTTTCACCATTTCAAGGTTTTCCTCTCACATCATCTGCCACAAGTATCTTGCAAATTCATCCATTGGACCCATGGCAAGAATTCAAGCAAAATAGCAACAGTCTTTGTATGTCTCTCTCCTCATAGACAAGCTTTCTATTTAGGCTTTTTGCAGCCCCATAGTGTTACCAGCAGCAACCATCAGTCTCTGGGTTAGTGTCCCTCTCCTCAAACACCGCAAGCTTTAGAGACAGTCTCTCAAATGGGGCTACTTGCCCTTTAAATCCTGCTGCAATACAGTTCTTGTGCTATATTGTGCCGTAGCATACCTCCACCATATGTAAGGGATTAGGTTCGGGATCTTTGTCTCCTGGGGTAGACTGGCACAATTCACCAGCACACAAGTAAATTCACTGTCCACACTGTGCGATTTGGGTACAACTGACCTCAGACAGTTTTATTTGGCAGTAAAAACAAAATAAACAAAAAAAAAAGCAAAAATAAAGCCTAAGCCTCTCCAGCACTACACATTGAGGTTCCCTACCTCACCAGGTGCTGGCCCAAAACTCACAGTATCAGTTTACTGCCATAGCTCCACAGGCCTTTTGACGTAGCCTGTCTCTTCCCCAGGGTGGAGCCATTGTGGGAAGTCTGCACCAGGTACTTGAGCAGGACTTCCAGCTGTATCCAAATTAAACTTAATCAGACAGATCCAACTTTCCCAGGTCTGCCATCTGTTCAGCTTTTCCTTTACGAAAAATACACTTTTCATGCCCAAAATCTGCTTTAGAGGCAGCTACCCTGTATAATATATATATACAAACACACATTTATATTATAGTTTTATATGTATACATGTATGTTTATATAATTTTAGAAGCATTAATTATATAGATACTTATTATTGAATTCAAAAACTGCATCATGCTCCTGAATGCTACCACATCACCCAAACAAAAGTTTACAGTGCTAGTTGCGCATGCGTGGCCCGGACACTGTGATCAGCAGCTGCTTGTAGTCTCCAGCCTCCTAGGAGTCGTGCATGTACTACAGTACAAGTTTGCAGCCATTAGCTGCTGGGCTGTGTGTTCTGTGCACAAGCAAAGACTGCTCCTTTGGAGCGGAGCATCATGGGACCTGGAATCCTTAACCCCTTAAAGACGTGGCCCTTTTTTGTTTTGTCATTTCCATTTTTCACTCCCCTTCTTCAAAGATCTATAACTTTTTATTTTTCCATGTAGAGAGCTGCGTGACGGCTTGTTTTCTGCGTAACACATTGCACTTCATAGCGATGGTATTGAATATTCCATGCGCTGGGAAGCGGGAAAAAAAATTCCAAATCCAGTGAAAATCGTGAAAAAAAGCATTTGGCTTGGATTTTACGACTTTCACTGTGCTCCCCAAATGACATGTCTGATACCAAATTTTATAGGTTTTATAATGTTTTCATACATTTACAAAAATTAAAGCCTCCTGTACAAAAATAAATCATATTTTGCCATCTTCTAGCACTAATAACTTTTTTATACTTTGGTATATGGAGCTCTGGGTGGTGTCATTTTGTGCGACTTTTCAATGCTACCATTTTAGGACTGTACGAGCTTTTGATCACTTTTTATTGAATTTTTTATATTTTTCGAAATGGCAAGAAAATGCCATTTTGATAGATTAGGCATTTTCGGACACAGCGTTACCTAATGTGTTTATGATTTTTACTCTTTATTCATATTTATATCAGTTCTAGGGAAAGGGGGTGATTTGAATTTTGATGGTATTTTTATCTAATTTTTTAAAACCGTTTCTTATTTTTAGTTTTACTATTTTTCAGGCTCCCTAGGGTACTTTAACTCTAGGTTGTCTGATCGATCGTACCATATACTGACATACTACAGTATGGCAGTATATGGGGATTTTTCTCCTCATTCATTACAATGTGCTGATCGCACATTGTTATAAATGTGTTAAAACGAGACAGCCTCGGGTCTTCAGTAGACCCGACACTATCATGGGGACCGATCGGTGCTCCCTGATGACGTCACCAAGCTGGTGGCGCCCATGTTTTCTCTGCTGCGATCGCGGCAATATGCAGTAAATACTTACCGGCTATGGAGAGGGCTCTGCAACAAAGCCCTCTCCATATACCCGCGCCCGCAATAAGGTGCCGCAGCCATCTTGATTAAACTGTCCAGGCAAGCAGGAATAAAAAGGTAAAAACCTTTAACAAAAATCTAATTGCCACAGCATTTGGAATAAAATTTGCCAAATTTTTCGAAAAAATTAGATTCGACCCAAATCGAATCGAAACTAATCACGTTAAAAAACAGGCATTTCCTGGTTGCACAGAGCCTGTAGGGTGTTGTAGAACGTTGTGCCATACTTAAATATGCATAGGGAGCGTGGTTTGGTCTTCAAACAATGCTGTGTTTTAGTATGACACGCACATGACAGCCGTGGCTCTTAGAATCGCTTCACTCTTCACATTCATGTGCACTTACATAGGCCAACTTCCCCAAATAAGCGATGCAGGAATGCAGTCTGACAAGGTAACGTCTGTGCCAGCTCGAAAGGACTGAGCTGAGGGCCTAGTGTGAAGGTGGCATCAGAAGCAGCAAGAGCGGCAGTGTGGCACAATGATATAGTGTGTTGGTGGCATCAAAAGCAGCAGCAGGAGCCCGCAGAGTGGCACAATGATATAGTGTGAAGGTGGCATCAGTAGCAGCAGCAGCAGCCCACAGAGTGGCACAATGATATAGTGTGAAGGTGGCATCAGAAGCAGCAGGAGCCTGCAGAGTGGCACAACAGCTCTGTACATGGAAATAACACAGTTATGGATTTATAAAGACGGGGAGGTAAAAATGGAAAATCAAAGATGAAAATGTTCTGGGCTTTAACCCTTTAAGGGTTAATATTCCGTGCAGTGTACTAGGATGCTGGAGAAAAATTCCAAATGTGGTATAAATGACAAAAAAGTTGCATTATTTTTATTACAGGCTCCATTTTACAACTTTCACACACCTCTTACTTTTTGAAATTTTAACGCGGGGTATGCTGGTAATACTGAGGCTGCGGTCACAAGTAACGCGGGGTATGCTGGTAATACTGAGGCTGCAGTCACATGTAACGCGGGGTATGCTGGTAATACTGAGGCTGCGGTCACCTGGAACACGGGGTATTCGGTGGTAATAAACCTGAGGTGCATCACATGTAAACAGGCGCAGCAATAAATCCGGGGCTGAGGTGTTGTGCAGTGAGGAGGAACTGTCTTACTCACTGCCCCAGCGCTGCTATGGGAAGAGCAGAAAACCTGTCCTCTCCCTCCTGAGGAAGTCATCGTCCCCCTGCCCACCCCCCTCCTTCAGGCCAGCTTAAAGAGCACCCTCATGCAAAATACCCCCCTAACTCAAAATTATTTTCATAACTGCCATTAGGAAGCATGGAATCTATCCCTTCAGATGTCTTACAATGCCTTGTGAAACCTAAAGCCAATGAGGTCCTATATGAGCGTATGGCAAATGAACCCGGTGACATGTAATGAGCATTAGCCTATTTCAAGCTGTCCACTAATTATGAGTCGGAGGCACAGCGACACCCTAGTGCATGACTGACGCCATTTGTTAATGATGTGAGGCTGTATTATGATGTGAGGCTTATAATGATGGGCTTCCTGGTGCGTTGCACATGCCCCTGCAGACTGTGTATGAGCCAGCATGTGTGTGTGTGTTTTAGGAGGATTACACAGTTCCGGCTTGAGACTAGTTACAGCAGTCATGTCCAAGATTAAATGTGTAGGATGTAGGTCTTGTGTAGGAGGTTGCAGCATGTCAGCAGAGGACATACACACACACTAGCCATGCTTTTACTATACATTACACACAGACATGAACAGGGGGCGGCGAGGGGAGGGGTAAACGGGGTGACATCACCGGCCTCTGAACATGGACCAAGCCTCATTACATGATAAAGAATAGATGATTTTACACAGAATAATGTATGAAATAACTAGATAAAGGCTGGAGGGATCCCTTGGGAGCTGCTCCAACAGGTAGTTAGTGACAGGACTGTGGCCGAGACCTGATGACAGGGGTCCTAATGTGCCTGCCACCGACCAGATACACGACGATGGTGACTTATGATCCACGGTGGGGGCAATTTTTTTTTTTTGCAACTGGATGGCTCACGCCATGAGTGTTGGTATCCTGTTGCTAGACTCATCATACAATTGGCTGACCTTACTGTCATGTTCACAACGCTCATTTACCTGACAGTGGCAGGATGATACGATCATAAGTAGAGATGGCGAGCACTAAAATGCTCGTGTACTCGTTATTCGAGACAAACTTTTCCCGATGAGCGAGAGCTCGTCTCGAAAGAGCCCCATTGAAGTCAATGGGAGACCGAGCATTTTTCAGGGACCAAGGCTCCCGTTACACAGGGAAGCTTGGCAATAAACACCTGGGATCCTCGAAAAGGATGGAAACACCAACGGAAATGGACAGGACACAGCTCACCGTTGCTCCCCCCTTTGGATCCGCCGATTGCATGGATGCCGATGATAGGGAAGCGTCGTTTCTTCATGTGCACCTAGTATGCCTCCACACCGACTACATTACGCCGCGGTCACCCAACGTCATCCTGTTAACTCTGAGCCCCATCGCCCAGCACTTGGTCGGCTGACTGCGAGAATCGAACTCTGATGTGCTATGCATGTAGCAACATCAAACTATGAAAACGTCATGTCGTACGTCGCTGTACAGGCAGATATTTTACAGGTGTATCACCAGACATAGTGGGGGAAGCCGGTCTCAGATGTATGGTCGCGCCATTGTTGCTGAGACCTGTCGTTTGCCACTGGAGTAGGCAGGCGGCATGACAGTAGGCTAGAATGCTCATACTGGTCGCTCTGTGGCATTCCAATACTGGAAAGAGCGTCAACCCTGGCTGGATACCTCATCGACATGTCAGTGCCTTCATGGCGACATACCGTAGACATGGTGTCAGGTTCTCATCTAATATTGGAGGTGTGAAATGTATTCGCCCGAGTTCGTCGAGAAACGTAAAAGGCTGTATGGTCAGTCATCTTAGTGCGCCACGATGTAACATGCAGCATTATGCGATAAGTGATTACCAGGTCACGGACCTCATTTAGTGTCACAAGGATAATCCATTACTCATTTAGGTGTAGTACGGCGCTTGATTCCAACACGTCTGTTTCTTCTCCCCTCGCAGACAACTATCTTTCCGAGGCCTTGTACTATACAGTCAGTCTTCATGAAACTTTGTTATATGGTCCCTTCATTCATTACTCCTGACTCCCTCCAATGTGGACTTGGCCCCACCGCACATGGAGACGATCTCTTCCTCCATGATTAAGGAAGCGGACATGTTATTGGAAGCCTTTTTATTGCGCTCTGTATCTGGATTGCAAACTTCAGGGTTTCTCCGCAGGCCGGGGCGTAGATTATCCCGCCGTTACCATATTGTATCTGGTGTAAACTACTGGAAAATTGCCTGACACAGTAGTTTGTAAGGGTGTATTTGATTGCTGCAGATCTATCGTGCTCCAGCGATCTGGGTTGTCGAGAGTTAATGAAATGAGAAATTAGGTGGAATTGTGGCAGGACGAGGGGACGCAAACTTATATAGTGGAACACGGAAAGGCTATAATCACAGTTGGATGACTCATGCTCATCCTTATCCTTCGGAGAGGCGGCTCCGCACCATAACTCCCTACTAATCTTGGGATGGAGCTGGAGGGCCACTGCCAGCTGCGAGGCTTTCGGCCTGTCCCCAAGGCCCCGGTCTCTCGGTCCTCCCCACCAAAAATGGGCTGGGGGCCAGAAGCATTACTTTGAAAAAATTATAATTTCAAAGCAGGCCTGTTTGGTTCGGTGAAAATTTCACTAGGAATAATGGAATGCATAGTGGTTCTATTTTTAATTGTTGTTACGGAAAATGGTTCCCCATGATAGAGGACAGTATGAGGGCATAAAGTTATTGCGCGGCTGCTCTGAGTTGCAACTTAGGTCTACAGCTGGCGGGAACAGAGGGCCGGAGTTCACTAGGTATCTGGTTGACAAACACTGAAATCTGCCTTGACCAAGTAGTCTGATAAGGGGACGATGTATGAGGCAGGTGAACTAGTAGTAGATTCAAAGGTGCTGCAGTTTAAAACTATGTTAGTTGGATCTTGGGATTGGAGCTGGTGCTCCGCTGCCAGGCGAGCATTCGCCTATACTCCAAAGCCCCTGTACTCTACGCTACACCCAAACGCACTTCTAAGACTTTGGCATAAGATCAAGTGTGGTAGCCGTTTTATAGAGGTGGGTTATGGGCGGAGGAAGGGACGGAGTGGGTTGAGGGTCTATGGGGAGGGAGAGGGGAATTGTAAAAAGATGCGCAAGAAGCCGCGGAAATAATATCGGTAAAAAAATTAAAATGATAAAAGTTTGCCCCAGTAAAATTGTGTGGAGATGACCATTAACACAGCACGCTGGTGGGCGAACACCAACTCAACGTTACAAGTTTGGGGGATATCCATGAATCTTGGAAAACAACCCCAAATTTGCCTGACAAAGTTCGTTTTCGATAAGGATCGAGGTATAGAACCCTGTATGGAGAAGCTATATAATGGACGCTTTGTGGAGGCAGCTATGGTGGATGAGTTGTGGAAGGTAGCAAAATGGAGCACAAGTGCTGCAGAAAAGCGCCAGCTAAACAATGGCACGACATGTGGACAAGGCTAGACCTAAACAGCTGTGCTATGGAGACAAAATTAATTTGGATGGACGACCTCGTTACCTCTGGATGGCAGTCCAACCAAGTCCAAAAAAGTTTTTCAAAACCAGAGGGAAGCCGGTAGCGTGCGCTCCCTCCGGGAAAATTAAGTACATAGCAGTACATAGTAACGAGCCAGTTGCGCCCTGGCAAAAAGAAAGGCCGTTCCTCTCTATTCGTGTTACCGAGCGGAGGAGAAGTGAGGACAACTGAGGACGGAAGCCTAGTTTGTGGCAGAAAATATGTAATGGTTTGAGCTTCTTTAACTGTGGAGGTGGAGAATGAAAATCAGAGGCAAAGAAATCAGGCTTTATACATTTGATAAAGCGTCAGAAATGTCATACCGCCACAGGGGTGTTACGCTTTAGGTTTGATTGATGCCCAGCGTGGCCATGAAACCCATCCGTCAACCCTCAGGGACGTACCAGGCAGTAGCGGCAGGGCAGGCAAGAACCTTCACCAAGGCGTACAGCGCCGGTTACATTCGCCACTATGCTCGCAGACTTTGAAACCCAGTAGTTGATAGGGAGGCTGTCGTGAATCATTTCGGAGACGGATGTATGGTCAGACGTACGTACTACATCCACCATCTTTTCTGTTAAAGATCAGACCACTTGCAGAGGTTTTTGTGTAGGGGACAGGGTACCAGTGTGCTTGTCTTTCGATGGGGTGGTAGGGGTGACATAAAACTGGCAAAGGCCATATTGTTTAAGCAAGCGTTACCCCTGCCATTCATCTTTCGTTGCTGGGGCGCATAAAGACTGCTCTCGCTCATACTCTCCATCGATATTGTCCCCGCAGAAGTTACGCCCTCTGCCGCAAGCGGCTTTCACGTCAGAGGGAGTAGAAAATAAGTTTAAGCTGTTGAACCCAGAGGCCCATTCATTCTCACACCCTTCCTCTCACAGGGGATGAGAGGAAGTGGAAGATTTTGCTTGTACTCAGTGGTGTCCAGACGAGTGAATACCCCCAGCGAGTAATCGGTTGCCTTGGAAAAAATATTTGAAAGCGAGAGGTCAGGAGAGAAGGACGCATAGGCAGGCCCTAGCATGAATCACGCCTATATAAGAGCCAGAGTCCCCAAAAGCGTCAAGAATCACTGTCCCCGTCATGGCTCTGACTGACCCATTTCTACTCCTCCAACTCCTCTTCTTATGCCCATACACGCCGAAACGTGAAGGAAGGAACAATGGTCCCCTTTCTGTCTCGCAAACATTCTCCTACTATTCCCTCCTCATCCTCAATCGCAACCTCTCGCGATATGACGCTTGAGAAAACAGCCTAAGGGTGCTTTTGACTGGCTATAACAAACGGGAATCTTCTTCCCCGTCTATTGTGACGAGGAGACAGCTTCGACTTCATCTGACCAGAGAGTTTTTAACAACGAGCCAAGACGCTGCGGGTAGTGTAGGATGGTGAGGTATGAATTATGATAGTGGCAACACCAGTGGATCGCCCACCTGACCATCTAGGTGATCCCAAAAAGTTAGCTCAGACCTGACAGATATCAGCATCCACGTTCCCAACTCCTCATTGTAGCTTGAGGAGGAAGCGGACTGACCGACTAACAGTTCTGGTGAGAGTTGGACATGGTCTGTCTACAAGCGCTCTACGCTCGATGGTAAACTCTGGATAACATGGTATTATGTTGAACTTCACCTTGGGCACGTTCAAACAGAACGGGCTGGGAATTGGAGGCGGAGCTCGCGTGCCCTGAGTGTTGGCAGCATTGATGCTGGATGTCCTGAATCGCACGATGCGGCGCCCTTCGTCGGACAAATCAGACAGATTGGGGGTATTGTTTGAGGGGGAAACGCTGAACTATGAGATTTTAACACAATGGCCAGGCATAGGCCTACAACCAGTGTCAGTCTGCCGAGTATGGGAGAGCCGGCCACAGGTGTACGGCCTTGTCACACACAACCATGCCTGGCTTAAGCGTTCAGCGGTTGGTAGCCACCGATCAGTCTCGCGCATGTGAGCCTGTGTCAATAGCCCTTTTATGACTAGGCTCCAGCAAGGTTGAAGCACCGCTATCTGTTGGTAGCGACTGCACTGCCTGCTGTGCCTATGAGCTACGTCCGATTGATGGGGGGCGCAATGCCCATGCGATTGGTTTAATTCGGAGGAGGAAGGAGGAGGGGGAGTGCAGTAGTATGGCATTTGAGACCTGGCCGAGAGGTGATATGGCCACGACAATCATCGGCGTCGGCCCAGTAGTAGTATACGACAAATGAAGCAGCCGCACAACCAGGGTAAGACTCTGGTCCCAGGCCTCACACCAAGTTAAACCCCAATTGTGTCGATTATAGTAGTGGCCCTACCCGGCAGCACTCGTCCACAGTCCGTGGGTCAACGGATGGAACCTTTTCAGAAACGGCCGTTGGCAGGGCACGGATGATGTTCATCTTACAGGCTGCTTGTGCAGGAGCCTGGGACGGCACATCTGGGGGGAAAAAAAAAGAAATGGGACAAGTAAGTGGCCACGATGGGCGACCTTTCGAATCTACCTACTCGAAAATAAATAACGAGGGGCGGCCGCCCCCAACCCCGGCATTGACGTCGGTTTCGAAAGGCATCGGTTATTGCTACCAGCGGATATTAGGGCAGCATCCCAAGCGCTAAAGCAAAGCTATGAGACGGAGGATTGTGGAGGTTTGGAGGGGGGCCTTTGAGGCCGGCTTATCGTGGAGTGGGTGTTAGCAGCTATACTATCCCTGGTTTGGCTCCTAGCGTCTGGGGTATGACAAAAGAGGCGTGAACAGCTGGTCGGAATGCGGTGGAGGGCATCGTGGAGGCGAAGATGGCGGGACGTTTTCGCCTGGGAAATTAAGGTTGTTTTGCGGACTGTTTCCTGGGCAGGGGGAAAATATCAAGGAGGCATCAAGATCGCTCGGCGGCTGCAGTCACATGTAACGCGGGGTATGCTGGTAATACTGAGGCTGCGGTCACATGTAACACGGGGTATGCTGGTAATACTGAGGCTGCAGTCACATGTAACAGGCAGCAGCAATGAATCAGGGGCTGAGGTGCTCTGTGCAGTGAGGAGGAAATGTCTTACTCACTGCCCCAGCGCTGCTATGGGAAGAGCAGAAAACCTGTCTCTCCCTCCTGCAGGAAGTCATCGTCCCCCCTGCCACCCCCCTCCTTCAGGCTCAGCTTAAAGAGAACCCGTCATGCAAAATAACCCCCCTAAACTAAATATATTTTCATAAACTGCCATTAGAGAGCATTGCCTCTTGTTATCGCTAAATATCCATCACTTTGTTCACATAGGAAATCTTTCACATTCCTTGGTGACCTGAGTCACATTTACGGGTATGTCGCCATGACACTCTCAGCCTGCCACTGCTGCCTATGCCTCTGCCATGGCCGTCCCCATATATGTCAGGTCAATTATTGCATGTTTTTAGATGCATCTAGCCTCATTCGGTCACTCTGTCATGGCCTATGCTGTTGCCCATAACTTTTTGGCATAATGGTGCAACAATTTAAGCCAGCCTCAGAGCATCCATGGCATGCATGCCCCTGCTGTTTCCCTGTCCATTTCCGTGGTGTTTCCATCCTTTTCTGAGGTTACCAGGTGTTTGTTTGGCCAAGCTTCCCTGTGCAGAAGCCTTGGTCCCTGAAAAATGCTCGAGTCTCCCATTGACTTCAATGGGGCTCGTATCGAGACGAGCCCACTCGAGATCGGGAAAAGTTTGTCTCGAATAACGAGTACCGAGCATTTTAGTGCTCGTCATCTCTACTTATGATCGTATCATCCCTGCACATTCAGGTAAATGAGAGTGTGAACAGACAGCTAAGGTGCAGCCAATTGTATGAGAGGCTAGCAAACAGTACCAACACTCAGGCTTCGGACCGTCCAGTTGATGGGCCCTTATCATAAGTCACCATGTCTTATTGTGTCTGTGAGGCAGGCACATAAAGGACACCTGTCATCAGGTTCTGGCCACTAGTCCCTGTCACTACTACCTGTTGGAGCAGCAGTCACTCACAAGGATCCTCTCCCAGCCTTTATATAGTTATTTCATACATTATTCATTGTAAAATCATCTATTCTTTATCATGTAAATGAGGCTGGTCACATGGTCAGAGGCAGAGTGATGTCACCCTGTTACCCCTCCCCTTGCCTCCCCCTGTTCATGTCTGTGTGTAATGTATAGTAAAGCAGGCTAGTGTGTGTGTATGTCATCTTGCTGACATGCTGCATCCTCCTAATACACAGAGACCAGACATCAGCTAACATTAATCTGACATGTACTGCTGTAACATAGCTGCAGCCTGGAGCTGTTGTATCTCTCCTAAACACACACACAGCTGCTCACACAGGCTGCAGGGGGCATGGCCACACCACCAGGAAGACATCATTATACAGCCTCACATCATTATACAGCCTCACATCATTAACACATGGCTGTCAGTCATGCACTCGGGGTGTGCTGTGCCTCCGACTCATGAATAGAGTGGACAGCTTGAATATGCTAATGCTTCATTGACATTTCACAGGTCATTTGCATACGCTTATGGACCTCATTGCTTAGGTTTACAGGCATGTAGAGGGACACTGAAGGATAGACATCCTCTGGTCTGTAATTAGTGACAGCTTACTGTCTGCTCCTCCAGTCAGGCAGCAGCAATGAATCAGGGGCTGAGGTGCTCTGTGCAGTGAGGAGGAAATGTCTTACTCACTGCCCCAGCGCTGCTATGGGAAGAGCAGAAAACCTGTCTCTCCCTCCTGCAGGAAGTCATCGTCCCCCCTGCCACCCCCCTCCTTCAGGCTCAGCTTAAAGAGAACCCGTCATGCAAAATAACCCCCCTAAACTAAATATATTTTCATAAACTGCCATTAGAGAGCATTGCCTCTATCCCTTCATTGTCCCTCTACATGCCTGTAAACCTAAGCAATGAGGTCCTAAAGCTGTATGCAAATGACCTGTGAAATGTCCAATGAAGCATTAGCATATTCAAGCTGTCCACTCTATTCATGAGTCGGAGGCACAGCCACACCCCCAGTGCATGACTGACAGCCTGTGTTAATGATGTGAGGCTGTATAATGATGTGAGGCTGTATAATGATGTGCTTCCTGGTGCTGGTGGCCATGCCCCCTGCAGCCTGTGTGTGCATGTGTGTGTGTGTTTAGGAGAGATACAACAGCTCCAGGCTGCAGCTATGTTACAGCAGTACATGTCAGATTCATGTGTAGCTGATGTCTGTGTCTCTGTGTATTAGGAGGATGCAGCATGTCAGCAGATGACATACACACACACTAGCCATGCTTTACTATACATTACACACAGACATGAACAGGGGGAGGAGAGGGGAGGGGTAACAGGGGTGACATCACTGCCTCTGACCATGTGACCAGCCTCATTTACATGATAAAGAATAGATGATTTTACAATGAATAATGTATGAAATAACTAGATAAAGGCTGGGATGGGATCCTTGTGAGCTGCTCCAACAGGTAGTAGTGACAGGACTAGTGGCAGAGACCTGATGACAGGTGTCCTTTAATGTGCCTGCTCACAGACACAGATAAGAGATGGTGACTTATGATAAGGGCCCACCAACTGGACTGGTCCAAGCCTGAGTGTTGCTATCTTTTGTTGCTAGCCTCCTCATTACAATTGGCTGCACCTTTACCTGTCTGTTCACACTCTCATTTACCTGAATGTGCAGGATGATACGATCATAAGTAGAGATGAGCGAGCACTAAAATGCTCGGGTACTCGTTATTCGAGACGAACTTTTCCCGATGCTCGAGTGCTCGTCTCGAATAACGAGCCCCATTGAAGTCAATGGGAGACTCGAGCATTTTTCAAGGGGACCAAGGCTCTGCACAGGGAAGCTTGGCCAAACACCTGGGAACCTCAGAAAAGGATGGAAACACCACGGAAATGGACAGGAAACAGCAGGGGCAGCATGCATGGATGCCTCTGAGGCTGCTTAATCGCACCATTATGCAAAAATTATGGGCAACAGCATGGCCATGACAGAGTGACCAAATGAGGCTAGATAGCATCTAAAACATGCAATAATTGACCCTGACACTATAGGGGACAGCATGCAGAGGCAGCAGTGGCAGGCTAGAGAGTGTCATGGCGACATACCCTAAATGGACTCAGGTTTCACCAAAGGAGGTGAAATGATTTCCTATGTGAACAAAAGGTTGATGGTATATTTAGTCGATAACACAGCATGGTGGCGACATAGTGACCAAGTTCCATAACGTATCTGGTAAAACACCCGAAAAATGAGCCTGACACAGCTCTTTTGATAAGGGCACGACATGTGGAGGCAGCCATGGAGACGACTTCCATGATTAAGAGCGCGGCTGTATGTAGCTGTGTTACTGGGGGCGAGGCGGCTGTATGTAGCTGTGTTACTGGGGGCGAGGCGGCTGTATGTAGCTGTGTTACTGCTGGGATACTGGAAAGGAAGCAGGACGACGTGTATGTACGGTACACTCAGTGGGGGCCTCCACCAGATTTTGCGCCCAGGGGCCCCCACCAACCTTAATCCGGCCCTGTGAGCGAGCACTAAAATGCTCGGGTACTCGTTATTCGAGACAAACTTTTCCCGATGCTCGAGTGCTCGTCTCGAATAACGAGCCCCATTGAAGTCAATGGGAGACTCGAGCATTTTTCAAGGGGACCAAGGCTCTGCACAGGGAAGCTTGGCCAAACACCTGGGAACCTCAGAAAAGGATGGAAACACCACGGAAATGGACAGGAAACAGCAGGGGCAGCATGCATGGATGCCTCTGCGGCTGCTTAATCGCACCATTATGCCAAAATTATGGGCAACAGCATGGCCATGACAGAGTGACCGAATGAGGCTAGAACGCATCTAAAACACCCAATAATTGACCCTGACACTATAGGGGACGGCATGCAGAGGCAGCGGCAGCAGTGGCAGGCTAGAGAGTGTCATGGCGACATACCCTAAATGGACTCAGGTTTCACCAAAGGAGGTGAAATGATTTCCTATGTGAACAAAAGGTTGATGGTATATTTAGTCGATAACACAGCATGGTGGCGACATAGTGACAAGTTCCATAACGTATCTGGTGAAACACCCGAAAAATGAGCCTGACACAGCTCTTTTGATAAGGGGGCGACATGTGGAGGCAGCCATGGAGACGACTTCCATGATTAAGAGCGACAGTATGGGGCATTCATATTGCGCTGCTATGATTGCAACTTCAGGTCTCCAGCATGGCGGCGACAGAATCTGGTGAAACATCCTGAAATATTCTGCCTGACACAGCTCGTTTGATAAGGGGATGATGTGCTGCAATATCCTCTCGTGCTCCAGCGTCTGGGTGTTGAGAGTTGAAATGAGACATTGGTGGACGCTGTGGAGGATCGTGGAGGCAAAATGGACAGGAACATGCATGGAAGCTGGCGGTCCACTGCCAGGCGAGCTTTCGCCTGTCCAAGCCCCTGTCTCTCGGCTCCTCCCCACCCAAAATGGGCCTGGGGGCCAGAAGCATTTACTTTGAAAAAGTTATAATTTTCAAAGCAGACCTGGTCGTTTGAATATTTCACCTAGGAATAATGGAATAGCATAGCGGTTCTATTTTTAATTGTTTTTACGGAAATGGTTCCATGATTAAGAGTGACAGTATGGGGCATCCATATTGCGCTGCTATGATTGCAACTTCAGGTCTCCAGCATGGCGGCGACAGATGGGCCGAGTTCCACTATGTATCTGGTGAAACACCTGAAAATTCTGCCTGACACAGCTCGTTTGATAAGGGGACGATGTATGGAGGCAGTGAACTAGTAGTAGATTAAAGGTGCTGCAGTTAAAACTATGTTAGTTGGATCTTGGGATGGAGCTGGCGCTCCGCCGCCAGGTGAGCTTTCGCCAATCCAAGCCCCTGTCTCTAGGCTACTCCCCAAACAACACTTCTAAGAACCTTTTGTATAAGATCAAGTGTAGTAGCGTTCTTATAAGTTTGGGTTATGGCGGGTGAGGGGAATGTAAACAGATGCGCAAGAAGCGCTGAAATAATATCGGTAAATGATAAAAGTTTGCCAGTATATTTTGTGGATTACACAGCAGGGTGGCGACAATGTTAACAAGTTTGATGTGGAATCCATGAAAACAACCCAAAATTCTGCCTGACACAGTTCGTTTGATAAGGAGACCATGTATGGAGGCAGCTATATGGACGACTTTTAGAGGCAGCTATGGCGATGACGTGTGGAGGTAGCAATGGAGACAACGTGTGGAGCCAGCTAAAAAGACGACATGTGGAGGCTGCTATGGAGACAATTTAATTTGGATAGTGCCTGTATGTGGCAGTCCAAAAAAGTTTTCAAACCAGAGGAGCAGGTAGGTGGTCCTCCAGAAAAATTAAATACATAGAGTACTATAGCTAGAGCCAGTTGGCCCTGGCAAAAAATAGCCAGTTTCCTCTGCTTTAGTGTACAAAGAGGAGGAGAAGGAGGACAATGAGGAGGAGGAGTGCATACATTATTCAGGTTGAGCTTCTTTCACCTGGTGGAGAATGAAAATCCGGAGAAATCCAGGCTTTATTCATCTTGATAAGCGTCAGCCTGTCAGCGCTGTCAGTCGACAGGCGTGTCGCTTCTCGGTGATTTGATGCACCAGCTGCACTGAAAACCCGACTCGGACACACGCTAGACGGCCGGGCAGGACAAGAACCTCCAAGGCGTACAGCGCCGGTAGTGACACATGCCAGCTCTTTGAAAACCAGAGCTGTAGGGAGCTGTGTGTCATTTAGGACGAGTGGTATGGCAGCACGTAATCCATCACCATCTTTCTGTAAAGATCAGACCCTACTCTGCCGAACTGGGACAGTGACAGTGTCTCGCTGGCGGGTGACATAAAAACTGCAAAGGCTTGTAAAAGCGTACCCCGCCAGTGCTGGAAAAGCTGCATGATCGGCCTCTCTCCTCGCTACTTGGCCCGCCGAAGTACGCCCCTCTGCCCGCTAGCGCTGTCAGAAGGGAAATACTGTGTTCAGCTTGTGTACCAGGGCCCTCATTCTCACACTCACTTGCCTCTCCAGGGATGAGAGTGGAAGATTTTGCTTGTACCGATGGGTCAGGCGAGTGATACCCAGTAATCGGTGCTGGAATAAATTCTTTGAAAGCGGGGTCACGGGATAGCAGCCTAGCATGAATCTGCCATATGCGCCAGAGTCCCCAACGCGCAAGAATTCAATCCCTCACTGGTCCTGACTGCATTTCATCCTCCTGTCCAACTCCTCTTTTCTGCCCATAACGCTGAACAGTGAAGGACTGAACAATGGTCCCCTTTTTGTTCGCCAACATGATCCTCCTCTTCCTCCTCATCCTCCTCCAATCCTCCGATATGCGCTGAGAAAAAACAGACCAAGGGTGCTTGGATATCAACAAGGAATCCTTCTTCCCCCGTCTTGTGGGACGAGGCGCCAAAGTTCCGACTTCATGCTGACCAGAAGTTTTTCAACAGGGCCAAGCTCGGGATGGTGAGGTGATGATGGCGGAATCGGCCACTGACCACTTGTGTGACTCCTCAAAGGTACTCAGCAATGACAGATATCAGGAACGTCCACGTCCACTCCTCATTGTAGACTGAGGAAAGCGGAAGCTGACTGACCTGACTAACAGTTCTGGTGGAGTTTGATAGGTCAGTCTACAATCGCTCTAGCTTGATGGTAAATCTGGATAACACCATGGTTAATGTTGAATTCCACCTGGGGCGTTGCCAAACAGCGGGGAGGGGGCAGTGAGGCGGAGCTTGCGACTGCCCTGCGTGTGGCAGCATCTGTGCGGGACCTCCTGATGAAATGCGCACAGATTGCGGCGCACCTTCGTGAGCAAAAACTCAGACAGATTGGGGTAGTCTTGAGGAAACGCTGAAATATGAGATTTACACACTTGGGGCCAGCATGGACATGTGTCAGTTCTGCGAGTGCAGAGCCGCCACCAGGTTACGGCAGTGTCACACAAAACCATGCTGGCTTCAGGTTCAGCGGTTGTTGGTAGCACGATCAGTCTGCGGTGATGCCCTGTAATAGCCTTTTATGCCTGGTCAGCAGTTGAGCACCGCATGCGCTTGCTTAGCGACGGCCACTCTTGCTGTGCCTAGATGCTAAGGACGATGGCGCCCTGCCCAGGATGGTTAATTCGGAGGAGGAGGTGGAGCCTAGTAGCATTGGAGACCTGACCTGAGATGGCCGCAATCCTCGGCGTCGGCAGTCAGTATATGAGCAGCCCCAGGGTCAGACCGGTCCCAGCTCCACCAAGGTGAACCCAATGTGGATATATAGTGGCCCTACCGGCACACTCGTACACATGTCCGGGGTCAGGTGGACCTTGGTCAGAAAACGGCGTTGGTCAGGGCACGGATGATGATTCTTACCACGGCTTGGCCACAGGGGCTGGGACGGGCACTCGGGAAAAAGATAGGTGGCGGGCTGGGGACCGAATAACGAGGGGCGGGACCGCATGAGGTTTCGAAAGGCGCTCGTCTCTACCAGCCTATAGGCAGGCATCTCCAGGCTAAGCAATTGGAGGATGTGGACGTTGAGGGCTTGGGCGTAGGGGGGGTGCGCTTTATACTTCATTTTGCCGCTCCAGCGTCTGGGGTATGGAGAGCTGAACGATGGTGGATTGCTGTGGAGGATCGTGGAGGGAAGAGGGGTGGTTTTCGAACGGGAGGTTTTGGGCCGTGGTCATGGGCAGGGGGCTGACTGCAGATTTGACACAGGGGAAGGAGCAGTGGTTGTGCCCGGCCGGAGGTTTGAACGGGCTTGGTGCCCTGGAGTGGGGTGTTTAGCATTAGATGGCTCACTACTGTGGTAGTTAAGCTAGTAGTGGTGGGAACCACTGCGATCCTGGTTTGGCAAGGTTGCACATGACAGTCCGTCGGTAATCGGTGTTTCTTTAAAAACACCAGACTTCTGAAAATTTACTAGCCCTCGCCACGGGAGCTTGAAGAGGGCAAATTTTGGCGCTGATGCACCAGCTCTGGCCCCTGCCTCCTTCAGTTGGCCCCACCACTGCCTCCTCCAACATTTCCAAACCTCGCCTCCTTCGTCTCAGGATAGCACTGTGTTCACACAGGCTCTATAACCCAGCTTGGGTCTGTCCCTAATCATACTCCGATCCCTCAGTATGCTCCCCCTCGGACTACTGCCCTGACCAACAACTTCACCACTGTCTGACACCGTGTCTCCTCATCGTCCGACACCTCTTTACACACTTCTTCCACTTACGTCAATTAATGTTCATCATCACCCAAGCTGCCGACTGCCTGGAAAACCTGGGCATGGAAAAGTTTTGGCTCAGCAGCAACCGGACAAGTGGGTATTGTGACTGTGGGAAGGGTCCCAGAAAACAGTCATCAAGAGTATGCGGTGCAAATGCCAAATTTTGCTGGAGGGGGCGGCACGGGGGGAAAGGAGGCTGGGTGGAGGAGCGGCAGCTGGAGGAGCAGTGCTGATTTCGGTGACCTGGGTGTGGACTGCGTGGAAGGAATGACTGGTGGACAAAGGGCTAGAAGCATTGTCCGCAATCCACAACTTCACCTCGTCGCACTGTTCTGGCCTCACAGTGCTCTACCACGATCCCAGTAATTGAGACATGATGAACTAGGGAGTGTAGTCTGCGCGTTTCACTGCTCCCTCATCCGAGGTGGTGTCCTCACCTCGCAGGCAACCACGGCCTCTGACCCCTGCAGTAATTTGGACGCACACGTCCTTGTCCTCTAACCCCTTAGCCTTCGGTTTTAAAACATTTCAAAAATAAAGGTGTAAACTCAAATTTTGTTGTTTGTCTTTTTGTGTTTTTTTTAAACAAACCCGATTGCTATCGTCGTTGCTATGCTGTTTCTAACTCACTGAAGCACCACAACTGGATTTGTGCTGTGCCAGAGGGGACTTTGAGTTATAAGAGAATAAACGTAAAAAATAAGAAATCAGCAGAATCTGCTAATTCAAATCAAACCTAATAAAAGGTCCCACTCGGTGTTTGAGGTGGTTGTGTGTCAATAAGAGCTAAACACAAGTCTCCTGAAATTCCTCAAAATATGGTACTAGCTGCACACTACTAATGCCGGCAAGCCAGCCACAAGCAACCAAAAAAAAAAAAAGGAAAATATAACGCTTTGTAGGCCTAATAAGCATTGGGGTTCTCCCATGGCGCTTTTTCTAGCCCCCACATACTCCAAGCACCACTGCGTTGGCGATGAAGTGAGTTCTAAAAGAAATAAACATTAAAAAAAAAAAAAATCAGAAGACTCGGAGTAATTCAACAAACCCCTAATAAATTGTCAACTGCGGTGTTGAGGTGGATATGTGTGTCATAAGAAGCTTAACACAAAGTCTCCCTGCAAAATTCCTCACAATATGGTAATAGCTCATACTAATGCCAGCAAGCCCAGCCACAAGCAAACCAAAAAAAAAGAAAAATATACGCTATTTGGCCTTAAATAAGCCGTTGGGTTCTCCTATGGCTCTTTCTAGGCCCACACTCAAGCACAATGCTTGGCAGATTACTGTGAGTTCTAAAAAGAAATAAACATTTAAAAAAAATAAATCAAGCAGAATTGCCTAATTCAAATCAAAACCCTAATCAAATTGTCCACTTCAGTGTTGAGGTGGATAGGTGTCATAAGAGCTAAACACAAGTCTCCCTGCAAATTAATACAGATGGTACTAGCTGCACTACTAATAGCAGCAAGCCAGCCAACAGCCAAAACAAACAAAAGTAAAATAAAAAGGTATTGTAGCCTAGAAGGACGGTTGGGTTTGAGCATACTCCTGCCTAACACTATGTTAATAGACACCCAAACGCTTTCCTGCCAGCAGCAGCTCTCTCCCTAGCGGCATCCAGAGTCAGAGAATGACGCAAAAGAGCGGGCAGGCTTTCTATTCCAGGGCACTGAACGGCCCAAGCCAACCACTGAATATCGGTGTAAGGGTCCGTCATTGCTGGAGGGGAGGCAGAGTCTCCTGGCTTGTGCTTGGCTCTGATTCTGGCGCAAAAAGCAAAAGGCGGGAGATGCCATTTTCTCGAGCTGGCGAAATTACTCGTCCGAGCAACGAGCAGGTTGAGTACCGCTAATGCTCGAACAGCATTCAGCTCAGCGAGTATGTTCGCCTCATTCTCTAATCATAACAGCAAGGAAATTCACAAAAACATGACATGCAGCAGTGTTCACTTCAGTACAAGGTATTGATGCTATTTGTTATCAGTACTTTAGACCCTACAAGTCACAGCGGTACAGTCTCATTCTGTGGGTTCAGCCCATCTTAGCCACAGGTCCGACTGCAGGACAGTGAGACTCTGCCACCAAACATCACTCCAGGAGTTGAGTTTTGTCTGTTGACTTCTCTCACCGTCTCTTTAGAATGTTGTACAGAACACGGTGCTTGCAGGAAGGCTTTTCCCAGGATAGCAGCTTTGGCCATCTTTGGGATACCACAACTGGCCAGAAAAGAACTAAGAAAATCCTTTTCAAGTATGAACTATACCTCCAGGTTGAACACGCGGTTCAAGCTCATGAGTCACCGGTCCAAGACAGTTTAACCCCTTCCCGCCGTCGCCATTTGTTTTTGCGTTTAATTTTTAACCTTCAAAAATTTATAAACTTTTTATTTTTCCATGTACAGAGCGAGTTATTGGCTTATTCTGCCATACAAATTACACTCAAAATGGTTGGTATTTAATATTTCATGCCATTGTACTGGGAAGCATAAAAAAAATTCCAAATGCAGTGAAATGTGAAAAAACCATTTGCGCTTATCTTGAGGGCTTGGATTTTGAGGATTTCATTGAACGGACCAAATGACATGTCTACTTTATTCGTTGGCGTCGGAACGATTTACGGGGAGGATACCAAATTAATTTTATAGGGTTTGTAATGTATTCATACTTACAAAAATTTTAACTCTGTACAAAAAAAAATTGGGGGGGATTTTGCCATCTTTGGCGCTAATAACTTTTTCATACTTTGCGATATATGGCTTAAGCGGTATTGTTTTTGTGACTTGTAACATTTTCAAAGCTATCTTTTTTGGAGTTGTACGACCTTTTGATCCATTTTCTAAATTTTTATATTTTTTTAAAATGCAAAAAAAGTGCACATTTCGAATATTTTTGCGCGCGATTTTGGTACAGCGGTTTTAAAAACAGTTGAAAAGCCATTATATATTTTGATAGGAGCGGGCATTTTCGGACGCGGCGGATACCGAATGTGTTATGAGTTTACTGTTATTTCTATTTATATCAGTTCTGGGAAAGCTGAGCGATTTGAATTTTATGATTTATTAGAATGTTTTAATTTTTTTATTTTAGGATTTTCAGACTCCCTAGGGTACTTTTACCCTAGGTGTATGATCAATCCCTAAACACAACAGTAGCCCTAGTGAGCCCTAGTCTTGGGAAATAGTGACGGATCGACACTCCCCGATGATTGTCACGGGGAGCGAGACTCATAGGCAAGATGGCGGCCGCCAAATGGCCATCTTTTTGAAGCAACCGGCTCTGCCTACTGATCCAGTTGGTTGTCTTGGCAACGTCACACCATGTTTTTCACTGGGTTGCATCTCGCTTGCCAGACATCCTAGACAGCATCAGGAAGTGTGGGGCATGTAGGTGGCAAACTCCTGGTCGTAAGCTAGAACCTCCATGTTGTCTAGAAGACTGTTAACTATTCAGAGCCTCACGTTTCCCTACAACTTGCCAGGTCACTTTGGAAAAAACCTTTTCACCCATTCAAGGTCATCCTATCACATCATCGGCCAAAAGTATCTTGCAAATTCATCCATGGACCCATGGCCAGAATTCAAGCAAATAGCAACAGTCTTTTGTATTGTCTTTATCTCATAGACAAGCCTTCTATTTAGGCTTTTTGCAGACCATAGTGTTACCAGCAGCAACAATCCGTTCTCTGGTTAGTGTCCCTTCTCAAAAAACCACGCAAGCCTGTTAGAGACCGTCTCTTCAAATGGGGGCTACTTGCCCTGTAAATCTGCTTGCAAACAGTTATTGTGATATATTGTGCCGTTAGCATACTCCACCATATGTAGGGATTAGGTCGGGATCTTGTCTCCTGGGGTTTCGACTGGACAATTCACCAGCACACAAAACGTAAATTCCACGTCCACATGTGCGATTTGGGTACAGATAGACAGTGGATTTGCTAGTAAAACAAAAATAAACAAAAAAAAAAAGCAAAATAAAGATAAAGCCTCTCCAGCACTAACATTGAGGTTCCCTACCTCACCAGGTGCTGGCCCCAAACCAAAATCCAGTATCAGTACTGCCAGAGTCCACAGGGCTTTTGACGTAGCCTGTTTTCCCCGGGGTGGATTGGAGCCCTTGTGGGAAAGTCTGCACCAGGTACTGAGCAGGGACTTCCAGCTGTAATCCAAATTTTAAACTTAATCAGACAGATCAACTTTCCCAGGTTCTGCATCTGTTCAGCTTTCCTTACGAAAAATACACTTTTTATGCCCAAAATCTGCTTAGATGCAGCTACCCTGTAAATATTATATTACAAACACACATTAATTATAGTTTATATGTATACATGTATGTGTATATATTTTAGAAGATTAATTATATCAGATACTTATTATTGAATTCAAAAAGCATAGGCTACTGAATGCTTACCACCAATCACCCAAAAAAAAGTTTACAGTGCTAGTGCGCATGCGTGGCCAGGACAATGGTGCTCAGCAGTGCTTTGTTAGTCTCCACCTCCTAGGAGCGTGCATGTATACAGTACAAGTTTGCAGCATTAGCTGCTGGGGCTGGTGTTGTGAACAAGCAAAGACTGAGCTCCTTGGGCGGGAGCATCAGTGGACCGGGAATCCTTAACCCCTTAAAGACGTGGCCCTTTTTTGTTTTGTCATTCAATTTTTCCACTCACATTCTTGCAAGGATCTAACTTTGTATTTTTCCCTGTAAGAGAGCGCGTGAAGGTTTGTTTTTGCGTAACACATTGACTTCATAGCGTTGGTATTGAATAATCCCTGCGCTGGGAAGCGGGAAAAAAAAAAAAATTCCAAATCCAGTTGAAAAAATGGTGAAAAAAAAGCATGTGGCTCCCTCTTTTACGGACTTCACGGTGCTCCCCAATGACATGTCTGATACCAAAATTTTATAGTTTATAATGGTTTTCGAAATTTAAAAAATAAGCCTCCTGTCAAACAATAAAATCATATTTTGCCATCTATAGCCTAATAACTTTGCTTATACTTTTGTATATGAGCTCTGGGTGGTGTCATTTTGTGTGACTTTTCCCCCCCCATGACTACCATTGCGGACTGTACGAGTTTTGATCACTTTTTATAGGAAGTTTTTATATTTTGAAATGGCAAGAAAAATGACATTGGATAGATCAGGCTTTTCGGACACAGCGTTACCTAAGTGTTTATGCTTTTTACCTTATTCATCTTTATATCAGTTCTTGGGCAAGGGAAAGGGGGGTGGTGATTGAATTTGATGGTATTTATCTAATTTTTAAAAGTTTCTTATTTAGTTTTCCTATTTTTCAGGCTCCCTAGGGTACTTTAACCTAGGTTGTCTGATCGATCGTACCATATACTGACATTTTCTACAGTATGGCCGTATATGGGGGGATTTTCGCTCATTCATTACAATGTGCTGATCGCACATTGTTATAAATGTGTTAAACGAGACCAGCCTCGGTCTTCAGTAGACAGACACTATCATGGGACCGACGGTGCTCCAGATGACGTAACAGCTGGTGGCGCCCATGTTTCTCTGCTGCGATGCGGCATATGAGTAATACTTACCGGCTATGGAGAGGCTCTGCAACAAAGCCCTTTTTCCCCCATATACCGCGGCACCGCAATAGGTGACGCAAGCTCGTGATTAATGGCAAGCAAGCAGGAATAAAAAGGTAAAAACCTTTAACAAAAATCTAATTGCCACAGATTAGGAGGAAAAATTTGCCGCCGAATTGTCGAAAAAAATTAGATTCGACCCAAAGCGAATCGAACTAAGCACGTTAAAAAACAGGCATTCCGGTTGACAGAGCTGTCGGGGGTTGTAGAACGTGTGCCATACTAAATATGATTAGGAGCGTGGTTGGGTCGTCAACAATGCTGTGTTTAGTATGCCACTCAAATGGAAGCAGTGGCTCTCAGAATCGCTTCCATCTCACATCATGTGCCACTTACATAGGCAACTCCCCAATAAGGATGCAGGATGCAGTCTGATAAGGGGAACGTCTGTGCCCAGCTCGAAAGGACTGAGCTGAGGGCCTTAAGGTGGTGAAGGGTGTGGGCATCAGAAGCAGCAAGAGACGGCAGTGTGGCACAATGATATAGGGGTGGGGCCATCACAAAAGCAGCAGCAGAGCCCGCAGAGTGGCACCCCGATATAGTGTGAAGGTGGCATCAGTGAAGCGCAGAAGCGCCACAGAGTGGCACAATGAATAGTGTGAAGGTGGATCAGAAGCAGCAGGAGCCTGCAGAGTGGCCAATGATATAGTGTGTTAGGTGCATCAAAGCAGCAGGAGCCCGCCAGAGTGGCACATGATATAACCACCGGCCACTTTATTAGGGACACCTGTCCAACTGCTCGTTAACAATTATGTCTAATCAGCCAATCACATGGCGGCAACTCAGTGCATTTAGGAATGGAGACATGGTCAAACATCTCTGCAGTTCAAACCCGAGATCAGTATGGGGAAAGAAAGTGTGATTTGAGTCCTTTGCAAGTGGCCATGGTTGTTGGTGCCAGACGGGCTGATCTAGTATTTCAGAAATCTGGCTGATTTACTCGGATTTTATGCACAACCATCTCTAGGGTTTTTTTTTGAACAGAGAGGAGAATTGTCGAAAAAAAGAAAAAACAGTCCAGTGAGCGGCAGTGCCAGTTCTGTGGTCTGAAAAATGCCCTGTTGTGGCCAGAGGTCAGAGGAGAATGGGCACAGACTGGTTCGAGATGATAGAAAGGCAACAGTGAATCAAATCGCCACCCGTTACACCAAGGTAGGCAGAAAGCGATATTGAACGCACCAGTACGTCGATTTGAGGCGATGGGCTACAGCAGCAGAAAGGACCACACCAGGTGCCATCCTTTCAGCTAAGAAAAGGAAAATGAGGCTACAATTTGCACAAGCTCATCGATATTGGACAGTAGAAGATTGAGAAAAACGCTTGCCTGGTCTGATGAGCGGTCTCGATTTGCTGCAAACATTCGGGTTTGGTAGGGTCAGGAGAATTTGGCTCCACAACATGAAAGCATGGATCCATCCTGCGCCTTTGTATCAAACGGTTCGGCTGGTGTCATGGTGTCATGGGTATGGGGATATTTTCTGGAACTCTTGGGCCCTGGTACCAATTGAGCATAGCCCAATATGCAAAGCCACAGCCTACCTGCGTATGTTGTTGACCATTGCCATCCCTTATGAACCCACCAATGTACCAACATCTGATGGCTACTTTCAGCAGCTCACGTAGGACGAATAAAGGATTATCTTATCTTACTGTCAGCAGGATAATGAGCCATGTCATAAAGCGAATATCTCGAACTGGTTTCTTGAACATGACAATGCGTTCACTGTACTCAAATGGCTCCACAGTCACCATATATCAATCCAATAGAGCATCTTTGGGATGGGTGTGTGAATGAATGTGAACGGGAGATTCGCAGCATGGATGTGCAGCCGACAAACTGCGGCAAAACTGTGTGATGCCCTCATGTCAATATGGACCCAAAATCTCTGAGGAATGTGCAACATCCCCACCGGGGCCTAGCCCTTGAGGGGAGGATGGAGCAGCCGGGGCCCGCAGTACGGAGAGTGGATGGCGGTTGCGGGACTAGCACGCTGTGTCACGGTGCTTGGTCGGGGGGGGGAACGCGAGGCTGTCCTACAGTCCTGGCAGGTCTCCAGCAGGGTGGTGTGGCCAGAAATGATGAGGGAGAGGCTTGCTTATAGCGGATCTCCCTGGGGCAACCCCTTAATGTCCCGAGTGTGAGTCTCTGGGTGATGGACGGGTTGCCGGTGATGAAGGCAGCCGTATTAGGCAGGACAGAAGATGGGAGACAGAGTTGAAGAAAAAAAATTTACAGTTCCTTATTTGAACTGGCAGGAACCGGCAGCAAGTTGCCCTTAACAGGAGATGGAGTGCTGAGAGGCTTTTGGAGGGGAAGCCCCCCTCCAGGAGCCCGTTAACCAGCCTGGATGTAGAGGGCCGGCGGGGAGGCAGATGAGTCATGGATAGGAAGCTTCAGGTTCTGTAGGGCTTCAGGTATACCTTTAAATTAAAGGTTAAAGATGATACCCTTTCCACGATTACTAACTCTAGTTGATACTTCCACTTTCAGAGCAGGGGCTAGGCTTTCCTGCTCTGGTTGGGCTAGACTGAGATTTACTCCTCTCTGAATCCCTAGGATTCTAAGCTCTGGAAAAGACATATAGAATCTCTCCAGACATTCTGGCCAGGGGTTTATTACTTCCTTTTTTTTAGGTGGATGGCTGCTCTCCAATCAACATCTCCGCGACAGAGGACAGGATGTAACACATATTCATTGGACAATAGCATTTGCATCATACAAAATACTTAACTTCTGCCTTGCCAGGCAGGATTCACCATTGCAATATCCCCTATGTCCTATAAGGACCAGGTAGTGCGATGTGGGTAATGAGGTGGCGTTTCGCAAAACACTCTTCGCATTGCATCGGCGCGGGTGTTGCAAAATGCTTCCAGCACCCTTGTTGAAGCTATGCCACGAAGAATTGAGGCAGTTGGAAGGCAAAAAAAGGGGGTTCCAACCCATATAGTGTACATAATAAAGTGGCCGGTGAGTGTAGTGTGAAGGTGGCATCAGAAGCAGAGGAGCCTGCAGAGGAGGTTACATGATATCGTATAGTTCGGTGGCATCAAAAGCAGCAGCGGAGCCTGAGGAGTGGCTACAATCAATTATAGTGTGTTGGTGGCATCAGAAGAAGCCAGAAGACCCGCAGAACGAGTTGGCACCATGATATAGTGTTGAGGCGGCATCAGAAGCAGCAGCAGCGGGCAGCCGCCATAGTGGGTTGGTGGCATCCAAAAAGCAAGCAGGAGCCCGCAGAGTGGCACAATGAATAGTGGGAAGAGTGGCATCAGAAGCAGCAGCAGGGAGCCCGCAGCAGTGGCACAAGATTATAGTGTGGAGGGTGGCGGACAATTCCAGTCCTGGTCAAGCTGATAGGAGGAAGATGGTGTGCAACTAGCAGAGATTTGTGGCATCAGTCGGGTGTGGGCAGCATCAGAATAGTAGCTGAAGCAGGTTAGTTGGAAACCCTGACTCCTTTCCAACGTTTGGAGGAGGCGTCATGTGAATCTAATTATGATGCATTAGGCATTGGTGAGTTAATTGGCTGAAATCCTGCAGGATACAAGCCTGATTCTTGACCAAAGGTCAGTCTCTCCACATTACGGGAATGGACAAGCGGGTTTTTCTGCCGGAGGGTAACGATGGCCCCCGCCCACACTGAACATCCGCTAGATGCCCCCTACTGGCCGCGCAGGGCCGCTTCTCTCCGCAAGTTGCGGCCACGCATCAAGTTTGGTATGCCAGGTAGTCCATGGGTCCCTCTACCTCAGGTGGTAAACTGCTGTCCAAGTAGGCCTACCCTCCTCAATAGGGGTGTGAAGGAAATTGCTCATTAACGAATCCAGACTTAGCGACTGTCGATGGAACATGCTTACTGCCCCCCCCTGCTCACCACAGCAGCGGTCAGGTAGTAGTAGTGAGCAATGATTGCCAGGAATTCCTCCGGTCAGACCTGAAGAGGATGGACAATGGCGCCACATAGGCAAGCGCTATAGTATGCCAGTGTTTTTCCTCTCCAGCAGCAGGAAAAAAAGTCACCCCATTGGGACAGTAACGAGGGTCCAAGAGGGTGGGAGCCCAAAAGGTAATCCCTATGCCGGATGTTGACTATTCGGATGTGACTAGTAGGCAATGTGCATTACTGCGGGCCATCTGCGCAAGGGACTCTGAGGGACTCCCGGTCTCATAGCCACAGTATAATGACAACGTGCTTCTTGGTTCATCGCCTTCTTTCTACATCTCCGGATGTCTGTCCTCCTCTCCTGTCACCTGAGTTAGAAAAACCACAACATTGCACCAACTATGCTGTGCTCCAATGTCCTTCTCCTCCTCCTCCAGTTCAGCCCCACCGGACTCATGTGGACATGAGATGTGTCTCCCTTCCCAGTGCCGTGACCAAGACAGATTTTGCAAGCATGGTCAGGACAATGAAGCATCTGGAATGATGTTCATCGCAGTCCTGGCGAATGCAAAAACGTGGCCTCTTCAAAAGGCTGAGCAACGGCAGGTGTCACGCATGAGTCCAGTTGGCTGACGTCTCAAAGTGACACAGGGGCGAATACGGTCCGCTTGCATCATAAAAATCCTTAATTGACTTTTCTCTGTTCCTACAGGCGGGTCTAACATATGGAGGCTGGAATTCCCACGGGTGGTGGAAACATCGCAAATCAGACCAGTGGGGTAGGCGGTTCACTCGAGGAGGGTGTGCTTGGCTTTGTAAAGAATGGCTGAATGTGCGTGCAAGTGTCTGGCATTTTTAGAATGTATAAGAACTTCAGAAAAAAAGTGGACTACCAGATGAACAAGTGCGCCAGGCAAGGCGAGGTGTGGGACCATCCTCTCGTGCAGGCGGACACCATGGGGGTCATTCTAAGGGCCGATTCGCGGGTTCCCGACGTGTTACTGAATACTTCCGATCGCGCCGATTGTACCTGCGAATTGCCCAGGGATTTGACGCACGCATTAGGATTGTGGCGCTCGGCGTGCCTGCAGCGACGGATCACGACGGAATTCGGAAAAAACCGCCGCATTTAAAACCGAAAAATGTGTCGCTTGGGACGCGCTTACCTTCACCTTGGTCCCAGCTCGGCGATTCAGGCGCGATCCGATGCTTTTCAGCGCAGCAGCGCCACTGGTGGACGGTGAGGAACTACCTTCATAAATCCGTCCGGACCCGATCCTGTTCAGAGAACGCGCGTTGGATCGCGAATGGGCCGGGGGTAAGTAAATCTGCCCCATGTTCCTCCCATTGTCTGTTATAATCATGGTTCCGATGTTTAGGTGTCGCAGAGAAGAAAGCCACACTATGATTTCTTTATTGCATGACGCGGAGCAGTTCCTTCCCGTGTGACTTCGTTCGCCCAAGGCAAAACCACTTGTAAGAACTGCGTGACCACGTGTGCCCCTGACAATGGGGTATGATGGAGGGCTACCACCTCAGCCCTTTGTGGGAGCTGAGGTGGTGGTGGTGAAGGAGGAGGAGAGGCGGACAATGGCGCCAGGGAGGGAGCGCATTTGTGATCACGTTAGAGGAGAAAGCGCGTCTCTTGTAGAAGTAGGGTTGGTGTGGCTGGGCAGGAAGCACACTCATCCAGTGGCCGTAAAGACACACTGGCCTGACCCTACGTATACTGCCGTGCACCTTGAAAAAAATGATAAGCTCAAGGACCTGGCCACTTCTGTTGTTACCTATTGGGTGAGGGCTGGCACAGCATTTTGGAAAAAAATTTGCAGCTTGGAACTTCCACCTCGGTTCAGCACAAGCCATTAGTCTTGAAGGGGCAGAGTCCACGACTGGAACAGGGAAAAGAGACTGCTAGTACCAAACAACTTCGACAAGCAGCAAGGTCAGCTTCTGCAACCGTAGGTGGCTGGATGCATAGACTGCTGGCGCCATGCGTAGCGACGGAGCAGGAGCATCTGGACCGGAAGATGATGTCAAAGACCAACAGCTCCCTTCGGCAGAGGCTGGAAGCCTTGGAATTGCTGACAGCCTGGGTGCACTAGGTGCTGCTGCTGTGCTGGTGCCTGAGCGATGAACCGCATCTGATCACCCGTTCTCCCAGGCCATTGGATGGGGACGCTGCATGTGTTGGTGCAGGCCGTGGTGCCAAGGTAGCTCCCTGGCTCTGCTCACTTTCGGCCTGCAGATACGACATTACCCCCGCTCGGCTTCCTCTGGTGTCTTTACAAAAAACTGCCACCAACGCTGAGGTGGTAATTTTACCGCAAACACTCTGCACGGAAGCGGACTGCTACTTGCGCTGCCCCGCTGAGCCCCTGTGCCACTGCTTATTTGGGCCTGCGAATCGAGGATTTGTTACCCCGCGGCGTTTGGGCATGTCCTCGCACTGCTGCCACCTGCTGAAGCACAGCCAAGTAGCAACTTGCTGCCTGCTCCGCAAGCTGACACTATCTCCGCCCGACGATGATGAATCCCTGCTACACCAGGGGGTCCCAAGTGCGATCGGCTACATAGTCGGAAATTGGGCATTTCCCGGTCACTTACCCTCCCACCGATGTCAGTATTTGCACGGCTGCCTACTGCAGGAAAGCAGCGGAGGAAGTTGCCCACCTCTTCACTGCAAAGGCAGCGTGCGGACTGTCTCAAACTCTTAATCCTCGCTGATAGCGCGGAGCCCAAGACCACATCGTAGCTCTCTGTGCGGGAAAGGAATCGGACAGAGCCCTGCTTGGCGTACCCCTGCGGGAACAATCCCTTACTGTGTTGCCCAACCTCTGCCTGCTCCACCTGTAACCTGTCTGTCTGACATAATGGTTATAAATATGTGGATTTGACTCGTAAATCTGGATGTAAAACTAGAGCCCCCAAAAGGTAGTGCAATTGCTTTATACAGATTACCCCACAACCTGACTGTGTAATTTTCAGTGAAAAGCACTGTTGAATAAACTATGTGGATTTGACACCGTAAATCTGGTGTACTAGAGCCCCCAAAGGAATTGCATTGTGCGTTTACAGAGACCCTAACGACTGACAGTGTAAGTTCAGCGAAAGCAAGTAAACTGCGTGGATTGGATTTCACAACTAAATCTGCTGTAAAACTAGAGCCCAAAAGGTATTGCATGTGTGTATACAGGACATCACAATGACCGGGGTTAATTTAGCGAAAAAGCATGTATAAAAACATGTGGATTGACACGTGAATCTGCATGTAAACTAGAAGCCCCCAAAAGGTATGCAATGTGCGTTATACGTAACCCACAATGACAGCTCACTAATGCAGATGCATGAATGTCGAACAGATCTTCCATTCGATTTTGTCACTAAAATAGAACTGGCTATTGGGGTATACAGATCCCCTTAAGAACAACAGGGCATAGTCAACAATCGCACTGCAGATGATAAATTCAAACAGATTTCTTCTATCGATTTGCACTAAATAGACACGGCTAATTTGGTGATACAGAGATCCCCTTAGAGAATTGCAGCAGAATTCAGATCCCCGAGGGATTGCAGAAGAATCGAAACAGCACAACGCAGCCCGCTGGATGCTACAAATGAAGTGTGAAGTGCTGAGATAGAAAGGCCTGGTTATATAGGGCTGTGTGACATCACATAAGCCCTGACTGGGGTCATCTTTGGGTGCTCGTCGCGTCGTCTGTTTTGTTCTTCACGACGGTAGCCTTGTTTCTTTTTTTTCTTTTTCGCACTCCTTCTTTTTGTTTTTTTATCCCGCTTTTTTTCTTTTCGTCGTTTCGATGATTGGCTTACAGGTCTGCAGATGGCATCGGGGGGTGGTGTTCCTTTTTCCTTCCCAGGAGTTCTCTGCCCCATGTAACAGTTATTCTTGCCGCCCAATTTAGCAGAAACCTTGGGGGGGGAAAAAATACAACTTTGCCCATCTTACAGGGACCTATTGTGGGCTTCCCCTGATGAGTCATGGGGACGCAACGATCATCACAAGATAGTGGCGCCCAAGCTTGCCGGCCCGGAGATTGCGGCAATATGCAGCAAAGATTACCGGGTTATGGAGAGGGCTATGCCCACAAGCATCTACATGTACCCGTGCCCGCAAAGCATATGTGACATCGGAAGGGTTGTTTGGTTAAGGGCGTGTTGGCTGCAGCCATCTGCTACATGTGCCAGGCAAGGCAGAATAAAAATTGGTTAAAAACCTGTAACAAAAAACTAGTTTGCCGCAGTATAGAGAGTAGTAAAAATGTATAGGTCTTTACCGGAAGGAATGTAATATTCACTGGGGGGGCGGGTAGGTTGTGGACCATACCACTTCTTAAATACACAATTATAAAAATACATTTTAAAAAATATAATATAAATCTCATGAATGAAAAACCAGGGAAACTTACCATTAGATACCAGGTACTGTGACCGTGGTTATAATCTTTTATTTGTCATCCATAACTTTTTAAATTATTGCTAATCAACTTGGAGCCCTCTCCAGTGCTGCAGGTGCACAGGTGTGTAAATGAGCAGAACATGTCTCACCCCACTCTAGCTCTTTCCCTCTGCCCCCGTAGAGGGGGAGAGACATGCCATGCTCATGTACAGCCTGGTGAAGCTACAGCACTGAAGGGGCTCGCAAAACATCCACCAGGCCCTTATAAAAGAGGATATGCCAATAAAGAGCTTATTAGCATAACCTATAAACACAGATTCAGATTTTTATGAGGGAGGCCAAGATAACAAATATTACGAAGCTTACCAGTCACAGTACTTGACCAAGTGTCCTCGTTTATCAGACTAATATTGAAGGTAGATTTATCAAAATCAAAGAACTACACCAATTGGATGTGTTAAACATGGGAATTTACAGGGAACAGTTAACTGATACAATAGGGTTGCGCGGCACTTTCGTTGGATGTTAGTTCTTCATGGTAAAACAGGCTTAAAAAACAGCTTGCATAAGATTAAACCCCTTAAGGACGCGGCCATTTTAGAGTAAAGGCCCAGCCAGAATTTTTGGATTCTGGAATGCGTCACTTTTAGAGATGAGGAGCACTAAAATGTCGGGTGCGTGTTATCGAGACAAACTTGTCCCGATGCTACGATCCTCGTCTCGAATAACCGAACCCCATTTGGAAGTCAATGGGAGACTCGAGCATATTGCAAGGGGACCCAAGGGTATGCATTAGGGAAGCTTGGCCACAAAACTGGAAACCTCAGAAAATGATGGAACACCACGGAAATGGACTGGAAACAGCAGGGGGCAGGGGGGGGGCAATGTGGGCCATGGATGCCTCTGAGGATGCTTTAATCGCACCATTATACCAAAATTAGGGGCAACGCATGGCCATGGGACAGAGTGACCCACATGAGGCTAGAGCATCTAAAACATCCAATAATTGACCCTGACACGATATAGAAGATGGAATTGCAGAGGAGTCAGCAGCAGCAGCGCGCAGCGGGGCAGGCTGAGAGTGGCCATGGCGACATACCCCAAATGGACTCAGTATTAAAACAATTTTAAAAAGTCTTTTGGTAAGGTTAACGTGTGCACTGTATGTATCAGTCTTTTGGCTGGTTAAGGCGGCAGGAGAGGAACCAAAGGAGGAGAGCAAGAAGCGCTGAAATGTTGAAATTGATTTCCGCTGGGAAACAAAAGGTTGATGGGATATTTAGTCGCTAACAAGCATGGTGGCGACATAGTGGAACAAAGTTCATTAACGTATCTGGGTGAACACCGAAAAATGAGCTGACAGGCTCGTTTGATAAGGGGACGGGAAGGTGGAGGCAGGCATGGAGAGGACTTCCTGATTAAGGAGCGACAGTATGGGGCATCCATATTGCGTGTCTGATTGAAACTTCAGGTCTCCAGCATGGCGGCGACAGATGCGCCGAGAAGGGTTCCATTATGTACTGTTGTGAAACACCTGAAAATTTGCCTGGACACAGCCGTTTGATAGGGGATGATGGTGCTGTATATCCTTCGCGCGCAGCGTTGGGGTATAGACAGTTAAAGTTGCGCAAAGGAGCCATTGGTGGACCTGTGGAGGATCGGGGGCGACAGGACAGGAAAAACCGTGAGCAGTAGGAATGGATGCCTCTGCGGCTGCCTAATCTTGAAAATGGAGCTGGGCAGCCGCTGACAGGCGCGTTTTCGCCTGTCAAAGGCCCTTGTCTCTCGGATCTCCCCACCCAAAATAAGCCTGGGGCCAGAAGAGTTACTTTGAAAAAATTAATAATTTTCAAAAGCAGGCGGGGTCGTTGAATATTTCCCTAGGAATACAATGAAATAGCATAGCGGTTCTATTTTTAATCGTTTTTTTCTGAATGGTTCCAGATTAAGTGCAAAAGCATGGGGCATTGCATTATTGCGGCTGTCTGATTGCAACTTCACCCCCCCCCCCCGGTCTCAGCATGGCGGCGACAGATGGGCCGAGTTCATTATGTATCGTTTGAAACACTCGACATTTGCCTGACACAGCTCGTTGATAAGGACGAGGATGGAGGCACGTAAGTAGTAGTAGATATTAAGGTGCTGCAGTTAAAACAGGTTAGTTGATTCGTGGGAGGACGCTGCGGTTCCGTTGCCAGGCGAGTTCCCGTCTAACCGCCCCTGCCTTTTGGCTCTCCCCACCCCTAAACGGGCCTGGGGGCCAGAAGCGTTCTCTGAAAAAATTATAATTTTTTTCCCCCCAAAGCCGACGGGGCTACAAACAGCACCTTCTAAGGAACATTTGTAATAAGCTCAAGGGTAGTACTCTTTTATAATTACATTGGCTTGGTTATGGGGTGGGGACTGTAAACAAATGCGCAAAGAACAGGGGCGGGCAATGGAATTTAAAATGGCCCTGGAAAAAACAACGGTTCAAAGTGGCCCCATTTTATGTGGCGTGAGTCAAACACGTGGGGGTGGTCAGATAGTGGGTGGGTTCGAGACAGACCAACTTGTTGGAGAGGGCTAACGCCCAAAACCGACCCTCTTTACTGTAAGTCATCTTGCGTGCAAAGAATGTGACCTGTCGATCAGTAAATCGATTGCAAAACAAACGACCCGGGGGTAAGCCTGAACCCTTTCCCCTATTGTACAGGATATAACTACTAAATTACTGCCCCCTATGTACAAGCATATAACCTCTATAATAATTGCCCCTATGTTCAAGGAAATCTACAACTACTTACTACTGCCCCCGGTGACAAAGAATAGAAACTTACTATAATACGCACTCTATGTACAGAAAATAGAATCCATAATACTGCTCCCCTATGTACCCGCATATAACTCTAAATTACCGCCCACCTAGGTACAGGCATAATAAACTACTATAATAACAGCTCCCTGGTCACACGATTATAACTACTAGTTTAATACCCCCTCATGTACAAGAATATAATACTATACTATGCCGATGTACAAGCATATAACTACTAGATACTGCCTCATGTACAAGAAATAGATATACTATGCCCCCTAGGTACAAGGAATATAAACTACTATAATATTGCCCCCAGGTACAGGAATATAACTATATAGACTGCACCCTATTGTACAGAATCATACTACTATAATATGCCTTCAATGTACAGGAAAGTATAACTATATAATATTGCCCCTATGTACAAGAATTAACTACTATATATGCCCCCTATGGACAAGAATATAACGACTATAATACTGCCCCCTATGGACAGGAATATAATACTATACACTGCCCCTATGCAGGAATATAACGATTATACTATGCCCCCTATGAACAGAAATAAATACTTAATATACTGCCCCTAGTCAAGAAATAATATATTAATAATGCCCTGTGCAAGTACATAATTTAATCCGCCCCCTCTATACCCGACCTCACTACTATACTCCTGCACTCTGGTGCAAGAATCTCCACCCTTCTACGCCTTGCCCCTTATGTACAAGATCTCCCTCTATCATACCCTGCCCATGTACAAGAATAATCCTACATAATACTGCCCCCTCTGTACAAGAAACTAACTACTATCCTTATGCCTCCCTCTGCAGGAATATAATAACACTACTGCACTATGTACCAGGGATTATCACTACTATCGTACTGCCCCCTATGTACCAGCATATACCTACTTAATCCTGCCCTATGTACAACAAGAATAGAAACTACTCTTTCATACTGCCCCTATGTAAAGAATTATTTCCTATAATATGCCCATGACAGGACTATACTACTTGTTATTGCCCCTGATAGTTCACCAGCCTGGATGTAGAGGGCAGGCTGGGAGGCAGCTGTGTCCTGATAGGAAGCTTCAGCTTGTCCTGTAGGGCTTCAGGTATCACCTTTAAAGGTAAGATGATACCCCTTTCCTCACGATACTAACTCTAGTCTTATACTCCACTCTTCAGAGGCAGGGGCTAGGCTCTTCCTGCTCTGGTATGGGCTAGACAGAGATTGCTCACTCACTCTCTGAATCCCTAGGATTCTAAGCTCCTAGAAAGACATACTAGAATCTCTCCAGAACATTCCTGGCCAGGGGTTTTATTACTTCCTTTTTTCAGGTGGTGGCTGCTCCTCCAATCACATCTCAGCTTACAGAGGACAGGATGTAACACAGATCATTGGACAATAGCATCTTGCATCATACAAAATACTTAACTTCTGCCTTGCCAGGCAGGATTCACCACTGCAATATCCCCTATGTCCTATAAGGACCATGTAGTGCGATGTGGGTACATGCAGGTGGGATGTATTCGCAAACACTCCTTCGCCATTGCATCGGCGAGGGTGTTGCAAATGCTTCCAGCACCTTGTTGAATCTATGCCACGAAGAATTGAGGCAGTTCTGAAGGCAAAAGGGGGTCCAACCCATTACTAGTGTACCTAATAAAGTGGCCGGTGAGTGTAGTGTGAAGGTGGCATCAGAAGCAGCAGGAGCCTGCAGAGAGGTACAATGATATAGTATGTTGGTGGCATCAAAAGCAGCAGCAGGAGCCTGCAGAGTGGCTCAATGATATAGTGTGTTGGTGGCATCAGAAGCAGCAGGAGCCCGCAGAGTGGCACAATGATATAGTGTGAAGGCGGCATCAGAAGCAGCAGCAGCAGGAGCCCGCATAGTGTGTTGGTGGCATCAAAAGCAGCAGGAGCCCGCAGAGTGGCACAATGATATAGTGTGAAGGTGGCATCAGAAGCAGCAGCAGGAGCCCGCAGAGTGGCACAATGATATAGTGTGGAGGTGGCGGACAATTCCAGTCCCTGGTAAAGATGCTAGGAGGCAGATGGTGCAACTAGCAGCAGATTTGTGGCATCAGGCGGGTGGCAGCATCAGAATAGTAGCTGAAGCAGGTAGTAGAAACACACACGGACTCTTATTATCTCAACGTTTGGAGGAGGCGTCATGCTGATCTAATCCGAAATGCATAGGCATGGTGAGTTAGAAAGCCCTGGCAGATTCAAGCTACGGATGGACAAGCGGGTTCTCCTGGGGGTAACGATGGCCCCCGCCGCACTGAACACCCGCTCTGATGCCACCCTACTGGCCGCGCAGGACAGCTTCTCTCCGCAAGTTGCGGCCACGCATCAAGTTTGGCTGCCCAGTAGTCCATGGGATCCTCTACCTCAGGTGGTAAACTGCTGTCCAAGTAGGCTACCCTCCTCACTAGGCGGGTGAAGGAAATTGCTCATTAACGAATCCAGACTTAAGCGACTGTCGATGGAACTGCTACTGCCCCCCCCCCCTGCTCACCACAGCAGCCGTGGTAGTAGTACGTGAGCAATGACTGCCAGGAATTCCCCGGTCAGACCTGACAGAGGATGGACAATGGCGCACATAGGCAGCAGCCTATAGTATGCCAGTTGTTTCTTCCTCTCAGCAGCAGGAAAAAAGTCACCCATTTTGGTCCAGTAACGAGGGTCCAAGAGGGTGGAGAGCCAAAAGTCATCCCTATGCCGGATGTTGACTATTCGGATGTCACTAGTTAGGCAAAGTAGCATACTGCGGGCCATATGCGCAAGTGAGTCTGAGGGACTCCCGGTCTCCATATCCACAGTATAATGCCACGGTGCTTCTTGGTCATCTGCCTCGTCTTCTCCCTCCTCCGGATGCTCCTGCTCCTCCTCTCCTGTCACCTGAGTAGAAAAACCACAAATTGCACCAGACTCTGCTTGTGCTCCAATGTCCTTCTCCTCCTCCTCCAGTTCAGCCCCCACCGGACTCATGTGGCCATGAGATGTAGTCTCCACTTCTCCAGTGCCTTGACCAGACAGATTTTGCAGCATGAGTTCCAGGACATGAAGCATTGGAATGATGTTCATCCCGCAGTCCTGGCGACTGACAAATAACGTGGCCTCTTCAAAAGGCCTGAGCAAACGGCAGGTGTCACGCATGAGCTGCCAGTGGCTGACGTCAAAGTTACACAGGGGAGTACTACGGTCCGCTTGCATCATCAAAAAATCCTTAATGACTTTTCTCTGTTCATACAGGCGGTCTAACATATGGAGGCTGGAATTCCAACGGGTGGAAACATCGCAAATCAGACCATGTTGGGGTAGGCGGTTCAACTCGAGGAGGGTGTGCTTGGCTTTGTAAGAATGGCTGAAGTGCGTGCACAGTGTCCTGGCCATTTTTAGAATGTCTAAGACTTCAGGAACATGTTGACTACCAGATTGAACAAGTGCGCATGGACCATCCCTCCTCGGTGCAGTGCGGACACCATGGGGGTCATTTACTAAGGGCCCGATTCGCGGTTTCCCGATGTGTTACCTGAATATTTCCGATTTGCGCCGATTGTACCTGAATTGCCCCGGGATTTTGCCGCACGCGATCGGATTGTGGCGCATCGGCGTTGGCATGCACGCGAGGGATTCCCGACGGATTCGGAAAAACCGCCGCATTTAATAACCGAAAATGTGTCGCTTGGGAAGCGCTTACCTTCACCTGGTCCAGCTCGGCGTATTCCGGAGCGTTCAGATGCTTTTCAGCGCAGCAGCGCCACCTGGTGGACGGCGGAGGAACTACCTTCATAAATCCCGTCCGGACCCGAATCCTGTTCAGAGAACGCGCCGTTGGATCGCGAATGGGCCGGGTAAGTAAATCTGCCCCCATGTTCCTCCCATTGTCTGTCATCATGGTTCCGATTTTTAGTTGTCACAGAGAAAGCCACACATTGATTTCTTCTTGCATGACGCGGAGCAGTTCCTCCCGTGTGACTTCGTTCGCCCAGGCAAACCACTTGTAGAACTGCGTGACACCGCTGTGCCCTGCACATGTGGTATGATGGAGGCTACCACCTCAGCACTTGTGGAGGCTGAGGTGGTGGTGGTGAAGGAGGAGGAGGAGGCGGACACTGGCGCAGGAGCAGCATTTTGATAACGTAGAGGAGAAAGCGCTGTCTCTTGTGGAAGTTGTTGGTGTGGCTGGGCAGGAAGCACATTCACCCAGTGGGCCGTAAAGGACATAAACTGGCCCTGACCATAATTTATACTGCCGTGCACCTTGGAAAAAACTGATAAGGTCAAGGACTGGCCCACCTTCTGTTGTACATATTGGTGAAGGGCTGGCACAGCCTTTTTGGAAAAAAAATTGCAGCTTGGAACTCTCCACCTCGGTTCAGCACAAGCCATTAGTTCTCTGAAGGGTGCAGAGTCCACGACTTGGAAAGGGAGAGACTGCAGTACCAACAACTTCGACAAGAGCACGGTCAGCTTCTGCACCTCAGGATGGCTGGATGCATAGACTGCTGGCGCCATGCGTAGCGAGGAGCATGAGCATCTGGACTGGGAGATGATGTCAAAGACAAACAGCTCCCTTCGGCAGAGGTGCTGGAGCCTTGACTTGCTGAAACAGCATGTGTGCCACTTCCTCCTCCTCCTCCTCCTCCAGTTCAGCCCCCACCGGACTCATGTGGCCATGAGATGTAGTCTCCACTTCTCCAGTGACCAGACAGATTTTGCAGCATGAGTTCCAGGACATGAAGCAGTGGAATGATGTTATTCATCCTGCAGTCCTGGCGACTGACAAATAACGTGGCCTCTTCAAACGGCAGGTGTCATGCATGAGCTGCCAGTGGCTCACACCAAAGTTACACACTACGTACGTACATACTACGGTCTGCTTGCATCATCAAAAAATCATTAATGGCTTTTCTCTGTTCAAACAGGCGGTCTAACATATGGAGGCTGGAATTCCAACGGGTGGAAACATCGCATATCAGACTATGTTGGGGTGGGCTGTTCTGGCGCTGCAACTCGAGGAGGGGGTGCTTGGTTTTGTAAGAATGGCTGAAGTGCGTGCACAGTGTCCTGGCCATTTTTAGAATGTCTTGCAGATGGGTGTAAGACTTCAGGAGCTTGTTGACTACCAGATTGAACACAAGCGCCATGCAGGGCGCATGGAACATCCCTCCTTGGTGCGGCGCGGACACCATGTTCCTCCCATTGTTTGTCACCTCTTGTTAAAGTTGTTGGTGTTGCTGGGTGGGAACCACATTCACCCAGTGGGCCGTAAAGAACATATACTGGCCCTGACCATAATTACAGCTCCACCCGTCCGCGTTGCCGTGCACCTTGGAAGAAACTGATAAGCTCAAGGACTGGCCCACCTTCTGTTGTACATATTGGTGAAGGGCTGGCACAGCCTTTTTGGAAAAAAAATTGCGGATTGGAACTCTCCACCTCAGTTCAGCACAAGCCATTAGTTCTCTGAAGGGTGCAGAGTCCACGACTTGGAAAGGGAGAGACTGCAGTACCAACAACTTCGACAAGAGCACGGTCAGCTTCTGCACCTTAGGATGGCTGGACACATAGAGTTGTCTTTTTGTAATCGCCTCGCTCAACGACTGCTGGCGCCATGCGTAGCGAGGAGCAGGAGCATCTGGACTGGGAGATCATGTCAAAGACAAACAGCTCCCTTCGACAGAGGTGCTGGAGCCTTGACTTGTTGAAACAGCATGTGTGCCACTAGGTGCTGCTGCTGTTGCTGCGCCTGCAGGATGGACCACATCTGACACCCGTTTCTCCCAGGCCATTGGATGGTGACGCTGCATGTGTTGGAGCAGGGCCGTGGTGCCAAGGTTAGCTCCCTAGCCACGCTTTACTTTCTGCCTGCAGATACGACATATACCCAAGCTCAGCTCCTCTGGTGTCTTTACAAAAAACTGCCACACCGCTGAGGTGGTAATTTTACCACCAACACTCTGCACTGAGCGACTACTACAGACGCTGCCTCGCTGAGCCCCTGTGACACTGCTTATTTGGGCCTGCGAATTGGGATTTGTACCCCACGGACGTTTGGCTCCCGTCCTCCCACTGCTGCCTACCTGCTGACTCACAGCCACAGTAGCGACTTGCTGCCTGCTCCGCAAGCTGACACTCTTCGCCCGACGATGATGAATCCCCTTCTACACCCGGCTCCCAAGTGCGATCGGCTACATCATCGTCAATTTGCATTTCCCGGTCACTGCTACTCTCCTCACCGATGTCAGTATGCACAGCCTGCCTACTGCAGGAAGCAGCGGAAGTCTGCCCCACCTCTTCACTGCAAAGCAGCTGCTGACTGTCCTCAAACACTTCATCCTTGCTGAATAGTGGCGCGAAGCCCAGACCACCTAGTAGCTCTCTGGCTGCGGGAAAGGAAGAGGACAGAGCCTGGTTGAGGGCAGGTGAGGGCCGCTGACCTGCTCCTGGGCCATGCCAACTAATTGTTTAATTAGAGGAACCTATGGACTCTTGGCTGGGGTTGTCAGATGGTATATTTGAGGAATTGGATGACCTAGTCAACCATTCAACAACATGTGGTTGTTGATCAACACACTGCCAGTAAATGACAATGGCAGTTCTGGCCTCACAGAGTCATCCCTGCTGCGACATCCCCTTACTGTGCTGCCACCTCTGCCTGCTTAACCTGCCACCTTTCTGTCTGACATAGTGGTTTATAAACTACGTGGATTTGACACGTAAATCTGGCTGTAAACTAGAGCCCCCAAAAGGTATTGCAATGTACGTTATACAGACACCCCAAAACTGACAGGGAAATTTCAACGAAAATCACTGTATAAACTATGTAGATTTCACACGTAAATCTGGCTGTAAACTAGAGCCCCCAAAAGGTATTGCAATGTGCGTTATACAGATACTCCACAACTGACAGTGTAATTTCAGCGAAAATCACCGTATAAACTATGTGGACTTCACACGTAAATCTGGCGGTAAACTAGAGCCCCCAAAAGGTATTGCAATGTGCGTTATACAGATACCCCACAACTGACAGGGAAATTTCAATGAAAACCACTGTATAAACTATGTAGATTTCACACGTAAATCTGGCTGTAAACGAGAGCCCCTAAAATGTATTGCAATGTGCGTTATACCGATACCCCACAACTGACAGTGTAATTTCAGCGAAAATCACTGTATAAACTACGTGGATTTGACACGTAAATCTGGCTATAAACTAGAGCCCCAAAAAGGTATTGCAATGTGCGTTATACAGATACCCCACAACTGACAGCTCACTACGTCAGATGCATGAATGTCAAACAGATTTCTTTCGATTCGATTTTGTCACTAAATGGAACTGCTATTTGGGGTATACAGATCCCCCTTAGAGAACAGCGAGGGATTGCAGCAAGAATCGCACAGCACAATAGCAGCAGCTGGACGCTACAACATGAAGTGTGAAGTGCTGAGGTAGAAAATGGCTGGGTTTTATAGGGCTGTGTGACATCCCATAAGCCTGCCGTTCGCTGATTGGCTTACAGGTCTGCAGATGTCATCGGGGGTGTTCCTTTCTCCTTCCCAGAGTTCTCTGCCCCATGTAACACGTTGTTCTCACGCCCATTTAGCAGAAACATGAGTGGAAAAAAACAACTTTGTTCCCGGGAATCAGCACAAACTTCAGCTTCGTGGCGAATCGAATTTTTCCTGAATTTCTAACCAAAGTTAGAATCATTAGAATTGATTCGCCCATCTCTAGTGACTACCCCAGGATTTTGTCAGGGAGCAAGGTAAGTTATAACAAACAATTACACTCACCGGTCACTTTATTAGGTACACCATGCTAGTAACGGATTGGACCCCCTTTTGCCTTCAGAACTGCCTTAATTCTTCGTTGCATAGATTCAACAAGGTGCTGGAAGCATTCCTCAGAGATTTTGGTCCATATTGACATGATGGCATCACACAGTTGCCGCAGATTTGTCGGCTGCACATCCATGATGCGAATCTCCCGTTCCACCACATCCCAAAGATGCTCTATTGGATTGAGATCTGGTGACTGTGGAGGCCATTTGAGTACAGTGAACTCATTGTCATGTTCAAGAAACCAGTCTGAGATGATTCCAGTTTTATGACATGGCGCATTATCCTGCTGAAAGTAGCCATCAGATGTTGGGTACATTGTGGTCATAAAGGGATGGACATGGTCAGCAACAATACTCAGGTAGGCTGTGGCGTTGCAACGATGCTCAATTGGTACCAAGGGGCCCAAAGAGTGCCAAGAAAATATTCCCCACACCATGACACCACCACCACCAGCCTGAACCGTTGATACAAGGCAGGATGGATCCATGCTTTCATGTTGTTGACGCCAAATTCTGACCCTACCATCCGAATGTCGCAGCAGAAATCGAGACTCATCCGACCAGGCAACGTTTTTCCAATCTTCTACTGTCCAATTTCGATGAGCTTGTGCAAATTGTAGCCTCAGGTTCCTGTTCTTAGCTGAAAGGAGTGGCACCCGGTGTGGTCTTCTTCTGCTGCTGTAGCTCATCTGCCTCAAAGTTTGACGTACTGTGCATTCAGAGATGCTCTTCTGCCTACCTTGGTTGTAAGGGTGGTGATTTGAGTCACTGTTGCTTTTCTATCAGCTTGAACCAGTCTGCCCATTCTCCTCTGACCTCTGGCATCAACAAGGCATTTCCGCCCACAGAACTGCCGCTCACTGGATGTTTTTTTCTTTTTCGGACCATTCTCTGTAAACCCTAGAGATGGTTGTGCGTGAAAATCCCAGTAGATCAGCAGTTTTTGAAATACTCAGACCAGCCCTTCTGGCCCCAACAACCATGCTACGTTCAAAGGCACTCAAATCACCTTTCTTCCCCATACGGATGCTCGGTTTGAACTGCACGAGATTGTCTTGACCATGTCTACATGCACTGAGTTGCCGCCATGTGATTGGCTGATTAGAAATTAAGTGTTAACGAGCAGTTGGACAGGTGTACCTAAAAGTGGCCGGTGAGTGTATATTGTAATGCAAATGCTTTGAAAAGGCAGAAAGGCATATTTGCACGGCTGCTGTGAAGGGCTTCTGCAACCTGTCTTTAGTGAAAATGAGGTCCCTTGTGACAGGTTCCCTTTAATCATGGTCTGATACGATTAAGCCATGAGGCGAAACACCTAAACATGTAGGTAACAACATACCTGAGATTTTATCTGTATTCTATCTGTATACTGTGATGTAACATTTTAAAAGACTTCAATAATGATGGCAAGTGGAAGATTTAAGAAACTACCTTGTGGCTCATGGGAGTAGATTTGTAATTCATAGTACTAGACAGAAGGTTGAATCCGAAGTTCCTACCAGTTGCAAGTGTGTTTATTCATACAGATTATGACCTATGCTGTGCATTTGCCAATCACTACTAGTGTCAGGTTTTTATTTTTCATATTTGGTGTAAACTATGTCTGTGCTTTTAAAAATATGAAAATTGGTGTCCTGTATTCATCAATGCGTTTGGCTCCTCCTGCTCTATAACATGCTTCTCGTCTATCTCACTGCATAATACCAGGTTTAGTTAAAATTATCGAACACACTCTCACTGACTTTATTAAGATTTTATTTAATACTATTAAACCATTATATAAATATTCCATATTGTGTTTTAAAAAACACATTATCAAAACAAGTGTACATATTTTTTTAGCCATCTTACAGTACAAAATGTGACTAACAACATTTAAATAAGTGGAAAACCCCCCAAAAAACTCTACCTCATGCAATTCTGTAAATTGTATTTTTATGTTTGAGTACTACCTGATTTACTCAGTGACTAATCAATGTTTTCGCTTTTGAAACCTAACAAACATTCTACAGCAACCAAACATGTTCAAAATACATAAAAATACAAAACTAAATACAGTCAATTAAACAAACTCCAACAATATAGTAATTACTTTAAGAATTAAAAAAACTGCAACAAATGTAGTTTTGCATCAGTAACACTCACAGAATACCACAGTTCTGTAAATGCATGTGTAAATATGTTTAGTAATGAGTTATATTCATTGTGTAGGCTGATGGATAAGTGACCAACATTAAGGGCTGTCTTTATTTATCTTAACGGATTTCATTTTTCCTCCAGGGCAGGGCTCACTACAATAAAACTATATGTTTCTACATGAAGTTTTATTGTCATAGCAAATTTTTTAAGAGAAGTTAAAATTATATTTAACACTTTGTATTTTACAGGAGTTTTACCTTCTGAAAATCAGCATAGAAAAAAAGACTGTAAAATACAAAAACTAGAACATGCCGTGGTTTAAAAAAACCACAGAATGTCCTTATATATTACTAGACATGTATATGCATGGGAATTCATTAATTCCCATACACTTACAAGCAGGGACTGGTTGTCTCTACAATAGGGTCAAAGACGAATCCAGAAAACCCTCTATAAGTAAACCCAGCTTGAAATTAGTAGACAGCAAGCCTTCTAAATGTGTTCATCTATAATCCATTACTTTTTGAAGTTGTATCAAGAAACGGCACATACTCTTCCATTACACTCAAGGAGTTATTTGCTACCAATGTGGGCAATTCTATGGTGCTTTCAGTTTCCAGTGTAGTTTCAGAAGAAATTTCAAGTTCATTCAGATCTAAATGACAATTTTTACTGTAAAATGTGTCAGTACACTTAGTAGAATGTTCAAGGTCATCTCCAAAAAATAGATATTGCATTCCCAAACAAGGTGATGAGCAGAATGGTTCTTTCAATAGTCCAGAAGATACAGGAACGGAAATACTTTCTGTATTCTGATTTGTGTGACAAAGCTGAACATCTTCTATTCCACCATCCTTCAGATAATTAGATTCACCTTTTTCTGTAGCCAGTTTACCATTTTTAATTGGCGATAAACTAGTCTGAAACGCATCTAAATTCAAGAGACCTGCAAATGAGAAATTTAGAAAATTACTCATTTAATTAAAATAATGCAACATAAGTATCATGTCAAGCAAATAAAAGTGCAACACACAAGCATAGGTTTCAGGCATTGGCTGTTTACAGAAGCATCCTAGTTGGCCAAATTAAAATTCAGAAGATCTGATGTTATGACACCGGTCAGATTAACACACCGCCTTAGTATTAAATGTTGGGATTATAGATATCAAAAATATTGTGGCCCGATGTTACTAGAGAGTCTATGGAAAAATTATAAATAAAACTTGTTAGTATATTTTTCCTTTTAGATGCTCTTTTGTCCTGTGTTGCATTTTAAATGTTACAAAATAAACCATCCCAATGTACAAGCTGGCAAAATATTCAGAGAAGAAGACTTGAAATGAAAGGATTTTTTAATTCTGCAAATTCTTAAAAAAGCTTAAAAAATTTCTGTCTGTGAAAAAGAAAAAACTTAAAAAGGTCTCAAATAAGTCTACATAATATTTTATACATAAATGCTTATTAAAATATGTACCTGGCTCCCAAAGTTTCCTAAAATGTGTACATGTTTTTCAGCCCAACTATAGTTTTTCCAGATGTCCCAGTTCAACAGTGGTTCTAATTCAGTGAATTTTAGAACTACTGAAGCTCTCAGTGCAGGACAAGAAGAAAGTTGTTCTGGAACTCAGACCATAACAGTATGATAGGGCATTTGTGGTGCTTTGTGTCTTAATATTGTTGCTCACATGAAAGGTTTCCCAGCTTCCTGCAAATAATCAAGATTCCACACAGAAAATATGTGTTTTAAAACCAAGCAAAAGTTAGGGTTAGAAAAATGGCTGAACCATGTAAAAAACTCATGCACAATAAAGATTGCGCATAATTACCTTTAGTGTGCATTAGCCTTATGTCCTAGCATTGTTGTGCTCCCTTAGCCGGTTTTATACTTACCAAACTGACATGGAGGGATCAATAAGAATGTCAAGTAGTAGATCTTTGTTACTAATAAAATACTCTTTATTTGAGGCGTGAATTATGATCAGTACAGCGCTCATGTGAACACAAAGACATTGAGTAAACCAATGTAAAACAAGGTTTTTGTTTTATTATTTTACACTATACCAGCAAGGAAAAGAAAATGTACCATTGTTCTACCCTATACTCCAAGGGATCAAGAAAATTCATTCCCTCTACAACTCTGTGTAGAACATCATGGATGGAAGAACAAACTTAGCCCAGAAAAGGCTCAGAAGTTTCGTCTGATCATGGCCATTTTGTAGTTCACCTGAAAACGGGGTGTTTTTACTGTGATCACCTTTTTTCTCTTAAATTCTTACATCGCAAAGATAAAAGGTACCCTGCCACCAGCATTTATCATCATTAAACCAGTATTCTCATACAAAATATCTAACTGAATAAAATTTAGAAGTGTATGTTACCTTGTTGAGGCGTTGATAGCGGACAGTCATAACCTGATGAAGCGTTAATGTCTTTACTGTCTTCCATGTTTGTTGATGCTGAAAGAAATTTTGAAAAATATCTTTCGTAAGCTATATTTTTATTTCAATTAGATATGATATGATCACATTAAAGTTGTCCAGCCTTAAAAAAATGTATCTAATATCTGGCTCGGGGTGTATAAAAACAAACCAAAAAAGTATGCTTTCCTTCTCTGCTGTTTTATGTGAATGCAGTCAGTGCTGTGCCACGGTTTATTTGCTACATCATTAGATGTAATGCTGTAGCAAGTAAGTAGAATTAGTTGCACGGCAGCACCTGCCTCTAAACAAACAGGGTCATGGTGCTGATTTGGATCAGCACGGGGCCACGGGAGTAACAGAGAAGCTAAGCAAGGAAAGTTTTTTGTTTGTTTTTACAGCTCCCCAGCCAGATATATGATATTTTTTTAAACACTGGACAACCCCTTTAAGGTTAATTATTTCTACTTTTAAAGAGTTTGATAATTGGGGGCATGGAGGGTAATAGTTCTGGCACACAAGTGATACAAAAGGGCTTGTGTAAATTCTCCTATGTACATGCTTAAATTTGCCGCTTTTGGGCACCACAAAACTGGTGCAAAACCATTGATAACATTGATAACCTAGATTTACAGTATCTGTGTTAAATGCATTGAAAAGGGCCATTATGCTACAATTTCTCTTGGCTTCAACTCTTTCTGTTATTGTTTTGGAGATGTAAGAGCTTTAGCTATGAAATACTGTAGAGTACATCTTCAACAAGTTACTGCACATACAATGAAAAAAAATCATAAAATCCAGCACTTTTAAATGAAACTACATTTTTATTGGATCATCACTTAAACTTTGTCTGCATACAGAGATATTCCATGTAACATTTACGCGTTTCGAGTTCAAAGACTCTTCATCATGGCTATTGTATACTCAAAATACCCTCCTATTTAAAACACACCTTAAACAATAGAGAGCTGAATACACATTTTTTTGTTCAAACCAAAAGGAAATACAGTTTTTAACACTAAAATCCAATAAGCTTCTCTTTTTATCACTAGACTCTCCCAGTCTCCACCTCTCTTAGGACTATACACCTTTTTTATGTGAGTTTCAATGAAATGCCTAGAGGCTCCCGATATTCCTGTACTTTTCCTTTAAATATCAGATAAGTGCTCAGCTATTCAGTCTTTATTTTACGAATGGTGCTGCCTACATAGTATTTTTTATTGCAACATATGCACTCTAATGACAAAAAGCATAGCAAGTATCACAATTTATGAACTATTTTATGTTCTAGATTTTATCTTCATTTTCCAAAGCTTTTTTCTTTTTCACAAATTGACAAGTATTGCACTTACTCTCTCCACAGGCATAAAATCGATTTACTGATAACCAAGTTTTAGTTTTTTGGCAGTTTTTATCAATATAGTATCTTGGTGATGACATAGATCTTAAAGATCTTCCCCTTTTCACTACACATTGAAAGCCATTTCCTAGACTGCTTCTAAAAATATTAACTTTGTTTAATGTTGGGATGTATTTTTTTTATTTATTTATTTTTTTTTTTTAGAATGCCACATATATCTGTATATTCATTACTATATGAAGTGGAGAATACTTTTTTCTTGCTTTTTATGGTTGTTCAGAAAAAAATTGTTTTTTGTCTCCTATGTGTGCTTTTGCGCTTTTTTTCCCGCATTTAAACTTTATAGCCTTTTATTTTAAAATTCAATTATTTCACAATTCTTTTATGAAAATATCAATATTTTTACAGTTTCTCCTTGTTCTCACGTATTCACCTATGGGTATTGTTTTTATCGTGTGGAATGGATGACAACTTCCTGCATCCAATATTGTGTTACCTGCTATTGGCTTTATATAGGTAGATGTTTCTATTTGCCAAGTATTTAATGTATATTCCCATATAATGTCAAATATAATGTCAAATCTAAGAAATTGACCTTGTCCAGAAACAATTCACCAGTAAAACACGTTAAAGCGATTCTCATTAAATGTAATTTAAACAATTTTCAAAGCTTTTGTTTACCATTCCAAACCAATAGCATATCATCTATAAGTGTGCCATAATAAACGATGTGGATGTGGAAGAAAGGGTTGGCAGAAGTTTAAGGGTACATTCAGACAGCCGTCTATGGGGATGTATATGCGTCCGCAAATTTGCGGCCACATATATGTCCCCATAGACGGCATTGGTAGTCCCGCGTCGGTATGGTGCTCTATTTTTCCCCCATGTGTGTGGCCGTGCACCGGTTTTTTTATGGAGGAGGGAGGGCTAAAAATACACTTATTTAAGGTCACTATCTCACATTGTGTGTGTGAAAGGGGGGGGGGGGGGGGGGGTGCTGGTGCCTTTTCTGCCAGCAAAATGCTTTGTCCTGGCCCTGGAGACACCCCCTACTAAAGATATATGAGGGGAAAAAATAATTCCACAATGTGAATTTGCAATATATCTTGTGGTTTATGTTATAAAAACAGATAGTTCCTATGCTATATGCCATTTTGAAAAACTTGGCCTTTATTCAATTAGGAAGCTTCTATGAAGGCGGATGTAGCCTAAAGAATAGGTCCACTCACCCGTTACCTGCTGGGGTTTAAAAGTATGTCATCTTTCTCTTCATTTCCAAAATTTAAATAAAACTTGACTTACTGTCACTGTGCATGTGTGTGTATGAGTGTGCACATAAATATGTACAAATGCATTAGATTATAATAATATACATATATACATATACACACATATAAAATTAATGGATACATTCCAAGAAAAGCTTATTTTATGCTTTGTACACTTTAGTAAATCACATTCTTTTTGCCTCCTAAATTTGATCTATATTGATGTCCTTGGTATAAGATATTTTAGAAGTAGGTCATACTTTGATTAATGACTCAGACCACAAGGTCATTGCACGAATACCAGATAACACATCACTCTCAGAGTTTTATACAAGACACAGTAGTACTTGAATTAGGATATAATTCTGCTTAAGACAGAGTGTAGCACTAAAGGCTTTCAGAGAATGTAGAAGGTAAAAGCAATATCTCACAATATGGTCAATTTAGGGACAAAGGAGTACCATAACAGTTTATGCTGAAAAGGTCATAAAGTAGCTCTTTTCACCCAAATTGTTTAATATTGTAGCTTTTAGTTCTATCTTTGGATTTGATATTGTTATTCTGGCTTTAAAGAAATATTGATGGATATTACAGTTTAGTTATGACCAGTTTGCAATAAGTGTAAACAGATTCTTCTGAATGGGATCTTGAATTTTTAGAGAATTTTACAGGATACAAAACACATTAGGGCAGATTTATGAATCAGTTTACGGCAGAATTTTGTCTTGTATAGATTATTTAGATTTATGTTTTTAATACTTTAAAAAAAAATGTGTAAAATATTTGCCTGTAACATCATACTATAACACCCACCCATACTTTGGTATACAAAGCCGTGTAAGACATAATTTTTGCAGGATGAGCTGATATTTTCATTGATACAGGCAAGCTCCCTGGCCACGCTTCACTTTCTGCCCGCAGATACGACATATATCGGCTCCTCTGGTGTCTTTACAAAAAACTGCCACACCGCTGAGGTGGTAATTTTACCGCCAACACTCTGCACTGAGCGACTGCTACTGCCGCTGCCCCGCTGAGCCCCTGTGCCACTGCTTATTTGGGCCTGCGAATCGGGATTTGTACCCCGCGGACAATTGGCTCCCGTCCTCGCACTGCTGCCACCCTGCTGACTCACAGCCACAGTAGCAACTTGCTGCCTGCTCCGCAAGCTGACACTCTCTCCGCCCGACGATGATGAATCCCCTGCTACACCCGGGTCCCAAGTGCGATCGGCTACATCAACGTCAATTTGCATTTCCCGGTCACTACTACTCTCCTCACCGATGTCAGTATGCACGGCCTGCCTACTGCAGGAAGCAGCGGAAGTCTGCCCCACCTCTTCACTGCAAAGCAGCTGCTGACTGTCCTCAAACACTTCATCCTCGCTGAATAGCGCGGAGCCCAGACCACCTAGTAGCTCTCTGGCTGCGGGAAAGGAATAGGACAGAGCCTGGTTGAGTACCCCTGCTGCGACATCCCCTTACTGTGCTGCCACCTCTGCCTGCTCCACCTGTCACCTTTCTGTCTGACATAATGGTTTATAAACTATGTGGATTTGACTCGTAAATCTGGCTGTAAACTAGAGCCCCCAAAAGGTATTGCAATGTGCTTTATACAGATACCCCACAACTGACAGTGTAATTTCAGTGAAAAGCACTGTATAAACTATGTGGATTTGACACGTAAATCTGGCTGTAAACTAGAGCCCCCAAAAGGACATTGCATTGTGCGTTATACAGATACCCCACGACTGACAGTGTAATTTCAGCGAAAAGCACTGTATAAACTGCGTGGATTTCACACATAAATCTGGCTGTAAACTAGAGCCCCCAAAAGGTATTGCAATGTGCGTTATACAGATAACCCACAACTGACAGCTCACTAATGCAGATGCATGAATGTCGAACAGATTTCTTCCTATTCGATTTTGTCACTAAATAGAACTGCTATTTGGGGTATACAGATCCCCCTTAAAGAACAACCAGGGATTAGTCCACCAATCGCTACTGCAGATGCAATAAATTCAAACAGATTTCTTCCCATTCGATTTTGTCACTAAATAGAACTGCTATTTGGGGCATACAGATCCCCCTTAGAGAACAGCGAGGGATTGCAGCAAGAATCGCACAGCACAATAGCAGCAGCTGGATGCTACAACATGAAGTGTGAAGTGCTGAGATAGAAAATGGCTGGTTATATAGGGCTGTGTGACATCACATAAGCCTGACGGTCGCTGATTGGCTTACAGGTCTGCAGATGGCATCGGGGGTGTTCCTTTCTCCTTCCCAGAGTTCTCTGCCCCATGTAACACGTTGTTCTTGCGCCCATTTAGCAGAAACATGAGGGGGAAAAAAACAACTTTGCCCATCTCTACCAGGGACCTATTGCTGCTCCCTGATGACGTCATGGGGAGCAACGATCATCACCAAGATAGTGGCGCCCAAGCTTTGCCGGCAGCGATTGCGGCAATATGCAGCAAAGACTTACCGGCTATGGAGAGGGCTCTGCCCACAAGCCCTCTCAATGTACCCGTGCCCGCAATAGTATATTGTGCATCGGTGAGGGGTTAAGGGGTGTGCTGCAGCCATCTTGATTACACTGTCCAGGCAAGCAGGAATAAAAAGGTAAAAACCTTTAACAAAAAACTATTTGCCGCAGCATTTAGAGTAAAAAGTATAGGTCTTTTACAGGAAGGGAATGTAATTACTTAACACCGGGGGGGTTAGGTTTTGTGACCATACAACTTCTTTAAATACACAAATTATAAAAAATACATTTTAAAAAATCTAATATCAATCTCATGCATGATAAACCAGGGACACTTAACCATAGATCCAGGTACTGTGACCGTGGTTATAATCTTTTATTTGTTATCCATCAACTTTTTAAATTATGCTAATCAACTTGGAGCCTCTCAGTGCTGCAGGTTCACAGGTTGTTAAATGAGCAGAACATGTCTCACCCAACTCTTGCTCTTTCCCTCTGCCCCTGTAAGAGGGGAGAGGAGAGATGCTCTGCTCATTGTACCAGCCTGTGAAGCTACAGCACTGAGGGGCTCTGCAAACACCCACCAGAGCCCTTATAAAAGAGGATTATGCCAATAGAGAGACTTATTAGCATAACTATAAAAACAGATTTTATGAGGGAGGCCAAGGATAACAAATATAAGAAGATTACCAGTCACAGTACCTTGACCAAGTGTCCCTCGTTTATCATACCTAATATTGAAGGTAGATTTTATTTCAAACATTCAAAAGAACTACAACCCATGGATGTGTAAACATGGGAATTTACAGGAACCAGTTAACTGATACAATAGGGCTTTGCGCGGCACTTTAGTTGGACTGTTCACGTTCTTCAATGGTAAAACAGCTTGCATAAGTATTAACCCCTTAAGGACGCGGCCATTTTAGAGCTTAAGGCCCAGCCAGATTTTTTGGATTCTGACATGCGTCGCTTTTAGAGATGAGCGAGCACTAAAATGCTCGGGTGCTCGTTATTCGAGACAAACTTTTCCCGATGCTCGAGTGCTCGTCTCGAATAACGAACCCCATTGAAGTCAATGGGAGACTCGAGCATTTTTCAAGGGGACCAAGGGTCTGCATAGGGAAGCTTGGCCAAACACCTGGAAACCTCAGAAAATGATGGAAACACCACGGAAATGGACTGGAAACAGCAGGGGCAGCATGCATGGATACCTCTGAGGCTGCTTAATCGCACCATTATACCAAAATTATGGGCAACAGCATGGCCATGACAGAGT
>WNYA01001241.1:0-82914 GCA_019512145.1 Engystomops pustulosus | reverse complement strand
TCACGGGATAGGCAGCCTAGCATGAAATCTGCCATATGCGCCAGAGTCCCAATGCGCAAGAATTCACTCCCCTCACTGGCCTGACTGCCCATTTCCTCCTCCTCCAACTCCTCCAACTCCTCTTCTTCTGCCCATACACGCTGAACAGTGTGGCAGGGTCCTGGGCAGGGGGCTGACTATCAGCTGACACAGGGGATGGAGCAGTGGTGTGCACGGCCGGAGGTGAACGGGCTTGTTGCCACTGAGAAACTGGCAGACTGTGCCTAATTGAAATCAAACCCCTAATAAATTGTCCCACTTCGGTGTTTGAGGTGGATATGCGTGTCACTAAGAGCTAAACACAACGGTCGCAAGTCTCACTGCAAATTCCTCACAATATGGTAGTAGATGCACTACAGCAAGGCCAGCCACCAGCAGATCAACCAGAAATAAAATATATAACGCTATTGTAGGCCTAAGTAAGCCGTTTGGATTCTCCTATGGCTATGTTCTAGCCAAGTATGAAAGCACACTGCTATGCCAGATGAGAATGACGCTGAGTTATGAAAAAATAAAACGTAAAATAAGAAAGAAAAACTGGCAGACTGTGCCTAATTGAAATCAAACCTCTAGTAAATTGTCCCCACTTTGGTGTTTGAGGTGGATATGTGTGTCACAAGTAGCTAAACACAACGGTAGCAAGTCCCCCTGCAAATTCCTCTCAATATGGTAACTAGCTGCAAATAAAAAAAAAAAGTTAACGTTTATGTAGCCCTAAGAAGGGCTGTTTGTTCTTTGTAGAATCACTCCTGCCTAACACTATTCTAATAGAACACCCTAACGCTTTCCCTGACCAGCAGCAGCTCTCTCCCTAGCGGCATCCAGACACAGAATGATCCGAGCAGCGCAGACAGGGGCTAGTCTATTCCAGGGTCACCTGATCTGGCCAGCCAACCACTGCTATCGACGTGTAAGGGTACCACGTCATGCTGGGTGGAGTGCAGAGTCTCCTGGCTTGTGATTGGCTCTGTTTCTGGCCGCCAAAAAGCAAAATGGCGGGAGATGCCATTTTCTCGAGCGGGCGAAGTATTCGTCCGAGCAACGAGCAGTATTTTTTGCGTGTACCGTGGGTCCAGAGGTGAATACCCAGTAATCTGGGCTGGAATAAATTCTTTGAACGCGAGGGTCACGGGATAGGCAGCCTAGCATGAAATCTGCCATATGCGCCCAGAGTCCCAATGCGCAAGAATTCACTCCCCTCACTGGCCTGACTGCCCATTTCTCCTCCTCCAACTCTCCAACTCTCTTCTTCTGCCCATACACGCTGAACAGTGAAGGACTGAACAATGGTCCCTCTGTTGTCTCGCCAACATTCTCTCTCTTCCTCCTCATCCATCCTCCACCTCCTCCAATATGCGCTGAGAAACAGACCGAGGGTGCTTTGGCTATCAACAAGGAATCTTCTTCCCCGTCTCTTGTGATGAGCGCAAAGCTTCCGACTTCATGTGATCAGAGAGTTTTTCAACAGGCCAAGCAGCGGATGGTGAGGCTGATGATGGCGGCAATCGCCACTGACCATACTGTGTTGACTCCTCAAAGTTACTCAGCAACCGACAGATATCAGACATCCACGTCCACTCCTCATTGTAGACTTGAGGAAGCTGACTGACCTGACTACCAGTTCTGGTGGAAGTTGACATCTGGCAGTCTACAATCGCTCTGCGCTTCTGGTAAACTCTGGAAACATGGTTAATGTTGAATTCCACCTCGTGGGCAACGTCGCACAACAGTGGTGAGCGGCAGTTTGAGGCGGCGCTGCGCTGCCCTGAGAGTGGCAGCATCTGTGCTGGACTTCCGAAATGCGCACAGATGCGGCGCACCTTCGTGAGCAAATCAGACAGATGGGGTATGTCTTGAGGAAACGCTGAACTATCAGATTTAAACATGGGCCAGGCATGTGCAGATTTGCAGAGCCGCCACCAGGTTACGGCCGTTGTCACACACAACCATGCCTGGCTTCAGGTTCGCGGTGCCAGCCACAGATCAGTCTGCGCCGTGATGCACTGTAATAGTTCTTGGGCGATGTGCATTTTATGCCTAGGCTCAGCAGTTTGAGCACCGCCTGCTGTCGCGTAGCGCCCGGACTGCTGCGTGCCTAGAGCTAGCGACTGATGGCACCATGCCCACGGATGGTAGTTCGGAGGGGAGGAGGTGGAGGAGAGGGGTGGGGGAGGAGGAGGAGGCATAGTAGGGCTGAAAGACCTGGACCGAGGTAGGCCCCGCAATCCTCGGCGTCGGCAGTATATGACCAGCCGCAGGGTCAGACTCGGTCCCAGCCTCCACCAAATTAACCCAATGTGCCGTCAGCGATATATATAGTGCGGCCTGCGGCAGCACTCTCCACGTGTCCGTGGTCAGGTGGACTCTGTCAGAAAAAGGCGTTGGTCAGGGCACGGATGATGTTGTCTGACACGTGCTGGGCAGGGTGGGACGGCACATCGGGAAAAAGTGGCGTGGGGACCGAATACGAGGGGCGGGCCGCCGCCATGAGGTTGCAAAAGGCCTCGGTCTCTCCTAGTCCTATAGGCAGCATCTCCAGGCTAAGCAATTGGAGATGTGGACATTAAGGGCTTGGGCGTGCTGGTGGGTTGCACTATATTTCCTTTTCCGCTCCAGCGTCTGGGGTATGAGAGCTGAACGCTGGTGGATGCTGTGGAGGATCTGGAGGCGACGATGGGGTTTTTGTGCCAGGGTCCTGGGCAGGGGCTGACTATCAGCTGACACAGGGGATGGAGCGTGGTGTGCACGGCCGGAGGTGAACGGGCTTGGTGCCACTGAGAGGGGTGTTAGCTATTCATATGCCTGCGCATACTGGTGGTAGTTAAGCTAGTAGTGGTGGAAACCCCTGCTGATCCTGGTTTGGCAAATGTGCACACCACAGTCCGTCGGTCATCCGGTGTTTCCTTAAAGAACCTCCAGACTTCGAAAATCTAGCCTCGCGCGGGAGCCCTAGCCAGGGAGCTTCACTAGTTGACACATTTGGCGGATGCCCAGCTCTGGCCCTGCCTCTCCATCTGGCCCCACAACTGCCTCTTTCAACCTGTTCTGGTCGAGGACTCTCCTCCGTCTCAGAAGCACTGTGTTCACCGCGCCTCTCAACCCAGCTTGGGTCTGTCACCTCACCTCATCATCATCCGAATCCCTCAGTCTGCTCCCCCCTCGGACTTCCTGCCCTGACAACAACTTCACCACTGTCTGACCACCGTGTCTCCTCACGTCGGACACCTCTTTACACACTTCTTCCACTACGTCAAGAAGGTCATCATCACCCACAGACGGCGACTGTGGAAAAACGCCTGGGCATCGGAAAATTGCTCAGCAGCAACCGGACAAGTGGTTTGTGACTGTGGGAAGGGTCAGAAAACAGTTCCTCAGAGTATGCCGGTTTCAAATGCCAAATTTTCCTGGGAGGGGCAGACTGGGGGGGAGGAGGCTGAGGGTGCAGGAGCTGAGGAGGAGGCCGATTTCGGTGACATGGGTGGACTGCGTGGAAGACTGACTGGTGGACAAATTGCCGAAGACATTGTCGGCAATCCACGACATCAACTGTTCGCACTGTTTGGCCTCAACAGTGCTCTACCACGAGTCCCAGTAACTTCAGACATGAAACCTAGGGAGTGTTGCTCTGCGGCGTTCCCTGCTTCCCTCATCAGCAGGTGGTGTCTCACCCCCGCCCAGGACCACGGCCTCTGACCCCTGCAGTAGTTGGACGCCCAGTCCCCGCCCTCGTCCTCTACCCCTAGCTCGGGTTAAACATTTTGAAAGAAAGTTATAAACTTTAATTTTTTTTTACTTTTGTTTTTTTTTTTTGTGTTTTTTAGTTTTAAAACCAAACGATGCTATCCTATGCTATGGCTATTTCTAGCCAGTATGAAGCCCACTGCTATGCCAGATGAGATGACGCTGAGTTATGAAAAAATAAACGTAAAATAAAAGTAAATGGCAGACTGTGCCTAATTGAAATCCAACCCCTAATAAATTGTCCACTTCGGTCTTTGCGATGGATATGTGCGTACTAAGAGCTAAACACAATGGTCGCAAGTTCTGCAAAATCCTCACAATATGGTAGCAGATGCACTACAGCAAGGACAGCCACCAGCAATCAACCAGAAATAAAATATAAACGCTATGTAGGCCTAAGTAGACGTTTGGATTTCCTATGGCTATTTTCTAGCCAAGTATGAAAGCACACTGCTATGCCAGATGAGATGATGACGCTGAGTTATGAAAAAATAAACGTAAAATAAAAAGTAAATGGCAGACTGTGCCTAATTGAAATCTAACCCCTAATAAATTGTCCCACTTCGGTCTTTGCGATGGATATGTGCATCACTAAGAGCTAAACACAACGGTCGCAAGTCTCACTGCAAATTCCTACAATATGGTAGTAGATGCACTACAGCAAGGACAGCCACAGCAGATCAACCAGAAATAAAATATATAACGCTTTGTAGGCCTAAGTAAGCCGTTGGATTCTCCTATGGCTATTTTCTAGCCAAGTATGAAAGCACACTGCTATGCCAGATGAGATGATGACAGCTGAGTTATGAAAAAATAAACGTAAAATAAAAAAGTAAATGGCAGACTGTGCCTAATTGAAATCCAACCCCTAATAAATTTTCCCACTTCGGTCTTTGCGATGGATATGTGCGTCACTAAGCGCTAAACACAACGGTCGCAAGTCTCACTGCAAATTCCTCACAATATGGTAGTAGATGCACTACAGCAAGGACAGCCACCAGCAGATCAACCAGAAATAAAATATATAACGCTATTGTAGGCCTAAGTAAGCCTGTTTGGATTCTCCTATGGCTATTTTCTAGCCAAGTATGAAAGCCCACTGCTATGCCAGATGAGATGATGACGCTGAGTTATGAAAAAATAAAAGTAAATAAAAAGTAAATGGCAGACTGTGCCTAATTGAAATCCAACCCTAATAAATTGTCCCACTTCGGTCTTTGCGATGGATATGTGCGTCACTAAGCGGCTAAACCAACGGTAGCAAGTCTCACTGCAAATTCCTACAATTGGTAGTAGATGCACTAAAGCAAGGCGCAGCCACCAGCAGATCAACCAGAAATAAAATATTTATAACGCTATGTAGGCCTAAGTAAGCCGTTTGGATTCTCCTATGGCTATTTTCTAGCCAAGTATGAAAGCACACTGCTATGCCAGATGAGATGAAGCTGAGTTATGAAAAAATAAACGTAAAATAAAAAGAAACTGGCAGACTGTGCCTAATGAAATCAACTCTAGTAAAATGTCCCACTTTGGTGTTTGAGGGGATATGGGTGTCACTAAGAGCTAAACCAACGTAGCAAGTCCCCCTGCAAATTCTCCAATATGGTACTAGCTGCAAATAAAAAAAAAAAAGTATAACGTTATGTAGCCTAAGAAGGGCTGTTTGGTTCTTGTAGAATCACTCCTGCCTAACACTATTCTAATAGAACAGCCTAACGCTTTCCCTGACCAGCAGCAGCTCTCTCCCTAGCGGGATCCAGAACAGAATGATCCGAGCAGCGCAGGCAGGGGCTAGTCTATTCCAGGGTCACCTGATTGGCCAGCCAACCACTGCTATCGACGTGTAAGGGTACCAGTTCATGCTGGTGGAGTGCAGAGTCTCCGGCTTGTGATTGGCTCTGTTTCTGGCCGCCAAAAAGCAAAATGGCGGGAGATGCCATTTTCTCGAGCGGGCGAAGTATTCGTCCGAGCAACGAGCAGTTTCGAGTACGCTAATGCTCGAACGAGCATCAAGCTCGGACGAGTATGTTCGCTCATCTCTAATCTTGACCACACTTGATTGCTGCCGATTCTGACCCATACCTGAATTCTGACTCTTGTCCTGTTTAGACAGAACCAATGAAGAGCATTTCAGATTGCACATTTATCCAATTTTTTTTCAACATTTTTATTGGTTTTTCAAATAATTTGACAAAGGGTAGGTAACTTACCTGACAACAAATCAGAACGCAGTCGGAATCATTAACATGTTTTTCAGAGTGTAGACATTGCACTTAATCACAATACATATGTCTATTCATAGCCAATGGAGAGTGCAGTCGTTATATCTAAAGCTCCTTTACTCTTAGGAGCTTAGGGTGTAAAGTTTTTCCAGGGTGGTATACCCTGAATAAGCCATAAGTATCAGGAGGTGTGATATCTCCATTTGGTGTTGAAAAAAAAAAATTATTCTAAACAAAAATGAATCAAAGAACAAACAATTCGACAAATATCAGAGATCATATAGTATCAGAAAACATATAGGATAAATACACTCTGCAGACAGTGGTGTAGCCTGGGGAACAGGCTTGTTGAGCTTAGTATTTAAAGTAGGGGGGAACCAGACCATAAGTACCATTTTTTCTGGAATAGGTTGGCACCTTGAGATTTGAGGGCTGGGGTAAGTTCATATGCATAAGTGGTATTCATAATATCGACAGCCTCAGAAAAGGGTGGGCTCAGGGTTTGTTTCCAATAGCGAGTGATCACCAACTTTGTGGCTAGAAGTAAGTGGCCGACTACTACTCGCCGGGAGAGCTGAAACATTTTAAGGTCCATCAGTAGCAATGCCATTTTGGGTGTAAGAACAAATGGTCTACGGAGCAGGAAGGAGATCAATGAGTTAATCTGTGCCCACATGGAGGAGACATGTGCACACTTCCAGAGGATGTGGAGCAGAGAGCCCAAATTCCCGCAACCCCTCCAACACATGGGCGATGAAGATGGGAATATAAGATGGAGGCAGGACAGGGTGTAGTATCATTGGGGCTGGTTTTAGCAGAAAATATCATAAATGGGGTGGTTTTAGGTTCCACATAGCAGCAATTAATCTAAGTCTCACAGATGTGGTGCTAGTGAGAGCTAACTCTAGTCTCATCCATGGTTTATCTGTATTCAAGTTCCACCAATGTGGTCAGCAACACAGGCAATATGGTAGTTTTCTAGGTTAAGGACTCCCAAACCCCCTGTAAGACTGTTTTGTCAAGATAGACATGGCTGTTCTAGGCTTTTTGTCCTGCCATATAAAACTAGATGTTTCCTGGCCTGTGTAAAAAGTGTTTTGGCAGCTTAATAGAAAAAGTGTGAAAGAGCTATAGGAATTTGGGTAAGATCATCATTATGGAAAGAGCAATCCTCCCAAACCATGAGGAAATAAGAGTGGCACAGTTTATCTGCTCAGGGCAGGAGTGCAGGAAAGTTTTGTCTAAAGAGGTCAGCTGTGCGTGAGTAAAGTTTAACCCCTAGGCATTCTATAGTGGATGTTGGCCAGTCAAGGTCAAATTCACGCTTTAGTGAGACTAGCTCTGTGGAGGAGATGAAAATGGGTAGAATCCGTTTTTTGGAAGAGTTCAGCTTATAATAGGATACTTCCCCAAAAGTATTTAGCAGTCTCAACAAATGTTCCAGGGCTGAGGATAAAATAGTATCAGCCTCCTTCTCTCCCCTGTGGTTCATAGCCTGCGGATTCAACTGTAGCCATTGTCACTGCTTGACTGGACTCCCTGTTGGTGTATGAGAGGTGTACAAGTTGGTGCCTCGGCTTGTTTTGGATTGGACTATGGTCTTTGTTAAAGTACATTTACAGGGTGGCCATTCTTATCCTGTTTTGGTTATGGGGTATCCAACCACCTGGCAGGTATCTCAAATGGCAGTCTTTTGGTGTTCTGGGGTCTCTCCCTGGTGCAGTTGCCGCTTTAGTAGTTTGTGCGGTATCCAGTGGAGTTGCGCTAGTGAGTCCATGGTCCACATTGTCTTCCGCAGCCTGCGGTGGCTCTCCTGCCCATATGCATGGGGTGGTAAGCGGAGCACCTGTGAGGGTGCTGGGAGTGACTGCAGAGAGGTGGGAGCGATAAATTCCTGCTCTACAGATGGAGCTAATGTGGCACACAGACTTCTTCAAAGACAGGTAAATTATGCCTGCCCCCCCCCCCCCCCACACACACACACACACATTTATCCAATTACCCCTCTTCTTGCTTTCAGCAGCGGCAGGTCCGTGCACTCTGGGACCTCACACTGCCGGTGCACACACTGATGTTAGCGGTGGCTGACATCATAGTTTGAGCGCTCAGCAAGCACAGACCTGCCGGGAGTAAGATAGGGACTTGCAGGGGGTTCTGAACGTTAAGTATTATTTTTTTATGTACTGGAGGCTGTATGGCTGTCTACATACTACAGATGACTTAGAAACCATTTCATTTCACAACTGCGAAAACCTAAGATCACAAAAAACAGGCGTAGGATTCAGCTTACCTACCAAATAGGATATTGTTTACACAAGGGCAGCATGGATGTCTGGATTGGGGAACCAGCAGTCTTGTAAAAATAAATTGTAGTGAATTAAAAATCCATTTTATTCAAAAAGATTAAAAAATTAGGATGTCATTAGTGACAGAAACCTTAAAAACTTTGAGCAATTATGAGAAAATTTCCATTTCACACATGATTGTTTCTATCAGTATTTGCAGTTAAGACATGCCCTGGAGGTTCAGAATAGGGCGGGGGCCATGACTGTTTTTACCCATGAGCTGATAAACGATCTCATAGTCAATGACAGTATGAAGGGATAGATATTTAAGGTTTATATAATATGCTCTTAGACTCCCAACATGCAAAATACCCTTTGCATGAGTATATACTTTATTGCACTCCTCACAGGCCATATACGGCTGGTCTGCATGGGGAAGACTTGTGCCCAAGATGTGGTATGGAAGGTGCTCATTTGATACACATGCTTTTGGAATGTCAAAATTTGGGGAGATTTGGGGAAAATGTCTTAAATCTGATCACTAGAGTAACTGTACCAGCTACACAATTGGTCTGCCGACCGAGAATAACTGGGAAGATGGGTGAATATCGGGGTTAGTGGGAAAGGCTAGATTAGGAAGCTCATTGCTATGCATAGGCTCTGCCTTGTTGCCTGGGGCTGGAGACATATGTCAATAAAATGAATGATATCATACCGTTAGAAAAAAGTGTTTATTGTAAACGAAAAACAAATGAAAAATTTTAATGAATATGGGGTCCTGGACTTCCATCTGTACATTTGCGATGTAATCCCTTCTCAGCCTTTATGTGACTGCCTTTCATTGATTGCTAAAATCTTACTCGTTGTTGATATCTGTAAAAATGTCTCAGCTGTAGACCCATGTGCCATCAGGACCCTACTGTGAATATTGTAATATGCATTTTGTCCAGATTGTTATGGGGGGTATGGGGGGTTGTATTTGGAAGCGAGGGGGATGGGGATGGTTTTGGGGTTGTATGTGTTTATGTAAAAATTGTTAAAAATCAATTAAAAAGATTAAAAAATAAAAATGACAAATGAACGAAGGGGGTTGAACTTCTAAAGGTTTTATCAACCATCTTGTCATCTACATCAATAAAATACGATGAAGCAGCAATCCTCAAGTGATTGCCCAGATTTACTAAAAACAGTGAAAACTGCGTGCACTTGGGTCTGCAGTCCACTTCTTTCAGACTTTACATGATCAATGTGTCACATGGTCTGAATGTGCACCGGAACGCCCCTTTGAGTGCAGAAATTTTATGTTGCGTTGGGTATAGACACAAAAGGGTTGAGTGCAAAAAATATGTGGCGCGGACACTTCTTAAATACATGTGCCAGCCGTGTGCACATTAACGAATGTGCAAGGACCTTAGTAAATTTGGGCCAATGGGTCTTTTATTCCACCAGTAATAAGACAGACAATGTTTCACCTTCTCAATGAAGGCAATATCCAGTCATTAAGCCATCATTGAGAAGGTGACACAATTTTTCTATTCCACTGTGCTCCGACTCTGACTTGCTATATTATTTCCTATTCTTTGCCTCAGAATTCTGTACCTCGCTGTCATCTTGGTTTTCGACAACGTTATTCTAACTTAGCTTGGGACTGGCTGTCTCTCTGTCATCTGTTCTGATTGGATAGTCAGAGTAGGAAACGTCATCCATTGCTGCCAATGGGTCAGCACTAGTCCTGGCAAGTATTCTCTAAATGTTAGTTTTCTCTAAACATTTGTGTTGTGTTGAATACTTACTGAAGCTTTACTATGAAAACATTATACGGACAAGAACAAGCAGCTTTTGAGTGCAGAGGTCAATTCTAGAACATTGAGACCAAAAGCTGCCATCACCGGCCATAGAGCGCCCTACTTGGTTGACTTAGTGCTTTCACTGGGCCTAAAGTACAACTTTTAGTCTTCTACAGTTGTGCGTCATGTGTTGTATAAATCAGGAATTGAGAGGATAATCTCTGTAGACAACATGGGATCAGGAAATAAGTCATAACCAATGTCACATTCAGATTAGAGCAATTACTATAATTAGAACCTCAGGGAAATTTCCTTGTGGCACAAAGTCAATGTTTGAGGGTCAGATCCTATAAAAACCGAGACTAGAGGAGCCCTTCCTAATACACAGCCCGGGGTATGACACAGATGCTTCTTACTACGTAACTGCTAGGGTAAGTTTTCCTTCATGGAATTATGTGTCTCTATGTTGCTTTCTTGGGTTTCAGCTCTTTATCACATCAAGAATTTTATCAGATACTTTCTAAGTCAATAGGACGGATTATGGTGAGGAATTGTTTCCAAATGTTTAATATTGAAAAAAAAACACAATTTCGGCACATTCCCTGGACCCTGCCCTGATCTCTTATAGCTCAGCTCTGTACATGGAGGTCTGTACACAGAGAGGGTCAGTCTGATAGATCAGATAGGAGGCAGCGCTGTCTACATCATCCATGGAGCTTCTTCTCTTAGAGCTGGATCATCACAGGAATCACTCTCCAGCTTCTATGTGGGAGATGATGCTCTCTGGATGATGTGGATCAGGTCTCACTTCTCTCTGTCGCACCAGTTTTTCGTGCTCAGCCTCATAATCTGCTATTAGACTGATCCTCTTTCTAAAAATTAAGGATCAGAAATTGGGGGAGGCAAGAAAAAATAAGACATAACAGCATTTAAAAATATTATGAAAAATGTGTTGGGGAACTTTAATTACCTCTAGATTTCTAGAAAGAATTTTAAAGTCTAAAAACTGGTTTTCCTGCTACAGAAAAGAAGAAGCTGCCAAGTTCATGTAGTGTCATAAGTAGTGGAATATACTGACAACGAATAGAAGTCATTGTATGATACAAAGACTAACCTGTGTACAATGATGAGACTACCCTGTGTATAATGCCGAGACTAAACTATGTATACTGCTGAGACTAATATGTGTATGATACCGAGAATATCCTGTGTATAATACTGAGATAAACTCTCTATGAAATGAGAAGTTATACTAGTTGGACTTGTATAAGTGTTTGTCTTTGTGTTACACAGCGGTTACCATTAGCAGTCGGTGACTTTGTTGTTTGGGCACATGCCGGCCCTTTTTTGGATGGCCGGCCCATGGCTGCACTTATTACAATCTTTTTAATAGATCAGTGGCAGGGCAGGTCCTAGTCAGGGCTGTTTTTCAGGGATCACTTATAGACTACAGTTTATGTGATCCATGGAAAATGGATGCCAGTGACATTATCACGTGACCACCGAGTCTATAAAACTGACGGCAGTGTTGGCTCCTCTGTTCACCTTACTACTCTGCTTCTTCACTGAGCATGGAGGAAAGGACAAGGCAGTAATAATCGCTTCTAACTTCTTCAAGGGGGATGAGGCATTAGCCATGAGACCAGTTGAGCCTCTTGCCTCAGGCAACACCAACTGCAACAAAATGGTTATCAGAATCAGGAGCGCAGTCACCTACTACAAAACAGCAGTTGATTCTTCAAAATAGTGCCGTTAACACCCAATATCAGCATGGGTGTGAGACACTGCATGGAGAGCCCACTAACCAATAAAATAACCATATATATTACTACTGGATGGGGTAGAGGGATAGGCAGCAGATTAACCCCTTCTTTCTTCCCAGGGTTTTTGCATCTGTCTCTCATTAACTTATATCTGAAGACTCAGCCGTCACATAAATTGTTATTTAAAGGTACTCAGCATTGAGTAAGATATATCCAAAAACCTCAAAACCTGATTTTTTTTCTCAATTCCACCACATTGGCTCCGTAAATGGAAAATTAGAAAAAGTTATGACTTTTAGAATACCCAATGCGAAAAACTTCAATGCAAAATCCTCAAAAAATTTCCAATAAGGAAGTGATTAAAATTGGCCATGTTCTCTAGTTCCGTAGACTATGGGGGAATAGTGAGTATCACTGGGCCAGGAGAATATAACGTTCAGCCTCAGGCATGAAACTTTTACATGGAGTTAAAGTGAAAATCACTGAAAATTATCGGAGTTTATCATTTTTAAACTTTAGGAATTTCTTGAGAAATTTTGTTCTCATGATGAACAACACATTAATAAAATTCCACATTCTGCCGTTCTCCACAGAAGCAAATGATAAGTTGTTAATTTTGGGGATATTTTTGATTATTTATGTGACTGGAATCTTTCTGAATTCTGTAGTCGTTGCGGTGATTTGTCATGATGTCCATCTACACTCTCCTATGTATGTCTTCTTCTGTAACTTGTCCGCCATAGATATCTGCTACACCACAGCCGTTATTCCTAAACTCCTCTATATATTATTATCTGGGGATGACCTGTTATCTGTCACCCAGTGCTTCTCCCAGATCTACTGTTACCTGTTATGTGCCAGTGCAGAAGACACACTTCTCTTTGTGATGGGATTTGACCGGTACGTCGCCATTTGTCATCCTTTGTCCTACCACCGAATCTTGAGTAAGAAAACCTGTATCCTGATTATGGTCACAATCTGGAATATTGAATGCGTCACTATTTTTATATTTCCTCCTCAAAATGCCTTTTTGTGGAGTTGCAAGAATTCAAAATTTCTTCTGCGATGCAATAGACATATTTAATGCATCTTGTGGAGGCTCCTCTGAGTTCATGATCCTCTTCTATGCAAATCTTGTGGTCTTTGGATTTTTCCCAGTGTTTTGTAATGTGTTGTCCTATGTCAATATAGTCTGTGTCATTTCACACCTTAAATCAAAGGAAGGAAGGAGAAAAACCTTTTCCACCTGCTTATCCCATCTCATCGTCATGACTATTTATTACTCTGCAGGTTCAATAACCTACCTGGCATCGTTCTCTGACCACACGGCGATCATGAAGCAGATCTTATCAGCGTTCTATGTCACAGTGGTGCCCATGATCAATCCCCTTATCTATAGTCTACGTAACAATGAAATGGTGAAAGCTTGTCAGAAATTAATTAAGATGAAATAAAATATAATATATAACTGTTAGAAACTTGTAGAAGATCTCTCTTAAGATCATATTCTGACATCACACATGTGTTGTCCAAAACGAGCCAACATTTCCCCATCTCTGTTGTTTCTCGGGTAATGGATTTCTTGTGTGATCACTATAATTATGATAAATGACTATATTAACCAATAATGAACCAGTTAATAAAATGAATTCTGAATATGAAAAAGAAAATGTAACCTGGATGATGTGTTAGCTCTTATTGTCTTCAATAAATGATGTGACAGATGGGCTTTCAAGTTTTGTCTTCATCTAAAATGTAGGGTCGGCTGGGTTCCATTCACTGACTTCTTCCATTGTTAGACAAGGGCTCTGTAGGCCAATAAGGTGTGTAAACTTGTAAAATGTAACCCATCCTAAATCTACACTCCTGGAACATCATTAACTTGATTAAAGGCTTATAATGTGCTAATCTTGCTGTAGGCAATTTTGCTTTCGGCAGATTACTTGTATCTAACCTCTAGTTACCATCCACGATTGGCTGAAGTCTGAGTACGTGCTCAAACCTCCAATGTTCTGCACTGAAACTAACATTGCTGGATCGGGTTTGCTCGTCACTATATAGAAAGTTTACCATTGAGCAAGATCAACAATATTACCAAAATTAACCAAAACGCAGGTCCGGTCATTGTGTCAATATGGAAGTTAAAGAGTTAACTAGATCATTTCACGATACCCAAAGAAAAGGGAGAGTTGAAAGTTTTAATAAAATGCTCTATTTTATTAAAGTTCACAAAATTCATAAAAAAATATCACATTAGTTGGGACAATCTAAACACGGAGCAAAATAGCCCCAGATGGAATATGGCAACCACAGAATACATAAGCCTCCCCCAGAGAGACCAAGACCAATGATGCCTTCAATGTATAAGTAAATACTAAATGTAACAAAATTATGCTGCCGAGGGTACCTTCCAGCTTCAATGTACATTTCTATTAACAAAGCACTCACCCGAAGGCATGGTCAAAGGTGGTCTATGGGCAATCCAGGGGGGTCAATTGTACACCCCGACCCGCATTTTGCACTGATGCTTCATCAGGAGGTGAAATAATTGTACCGTACCACCTGCTATATACCTGTTGTGGACAATCCCACTGAAAGACACGCCCCCCACGTGACACACTCTCACCATGAGGTCGCGCACCAGAAACCCACCACCAATGCACAACCACCAAATCACATGATCGAATAGATGCTACCATGGAGGTGCGTGCCCCTATCATGCACTTCCCCATAGGTGCATCATTGGGACACCGCAGCAGCATACAGCCCGGGTATAAGGTGACACCCTCATATAGATACCAACATGGTATGAAATACCAGTATATATAATTGTACAAAGAATGTAATATTTGACAATATTTTTTCATGCCTACTGTCCATACCACAATAGAATATGCTATATCTAATCTAATGATTCTTATGTCCCAGACTATTTCTTCATCATACATCTACATATCATTATAAAACCGTATACAATACTACAAATAGTAATAGTGCCACGTAAAGTGTAGTATATATGAGAGTAAACCCTATTTAAAGTTGGTGATTAAAGTGCAAAATGTTAATTGTCCACTGCTACACGGAAATATACGTAAATGTACACAAAGGGCATTATGACCCTTATATTAATCATCAATGTGTGAATCATTTATATAAAGTGCATACAGCGCTCGCAACACAATGGGGCAGATTTACTTACCCGGTTCATTCCCAATCCAGCGCCGCGTTCTCTGCGGTGGATTTGGGTCTTACGGCGATTCACTAAGGCAGTTCCTCCGACGTACACCAGGTGTCGCTGCTGCGCTGAAGTCCGCCGAGACCCGCCGGAGTTCACGATCCTATACTTGGTGAAGGTAAGCGCGTGTCCCGCGACAATTTTTTTTTTTAATGCGGTGGTTTCTCCGAATTCATGGGGTTTTCATTCGGCCACGCCCCCGATTTCCATCGCGTGCATGCCAGCGCCGATGCGCCACAATCCAATCGGATGCGCCAAAATCCAGGGGCAATACAGGGAAAATTGGCGCAAAATGGAAAAATTTGCGTAACCCGCCGGTAAAACGCGATTCGGGCCCTTAGTAAATGACCCCCAATGAATTGATTACTCCCTCCGTAAAATAAAAATCAAAAACTCACATCAATATTATATACACACACAGATCATTTAAGGCATAACCAAACAAAAACAAAAAATCATGATCAAAGCTTATAAGGAGGAAGTGAATGTGAAAAGAATATTTTTACACTAAAATATAAAAATATAAAACCAATATGGAAGAAAGAATATGAAAATAGGATTTTTTTTGATGAATTCAATAAGTGTCCCATGCTTGCATAGTCTGGAAATGTGGATATTTCAACGAAACAGAACAAATCGGCGGTCACTATCACCTTTACATTCATAAAGACCCATGTATGGCATCTATAAGGAGTCAAACAAAAATAGACAATGAGACACAACTCAAAATAATTACAGGAAGACAAGATCTTGTGCATTTAATTAAAATAAATTAGATTATAATCAGTTATAGACCAAAAAAAAGGTGGGGGGGGGGGGTTAGATTTCAATTAAAGATTTGGAAGGTGGAGGACAGTCTGACAAATTTTTGTAGAGAGTTCCATAGCATAGGGCAGTGATGGCGAACCTTTTGGAGTCACAGTGCCTAAAATACAACCAGAATCCACTCATTTACTGCTAGCATTTTCGATTATTTTCCCCAATCTGCCCCCTTCACGCCAGTGGGGGCATTAAGGGGTGTGAAGGCGAACCTTTTGGAGTCACAGTGCCTAAACTACAACCAGAATCCACTCATTTACTGCTAGCATTTTCGATTACTTTCCCCAATCTGCCCCCTTCACGCCATTGGGGGCATTAAGGGGTGTGAAGGAGAGGCACAGCCATGCCTGCACTGTCGCTGCAGGGCCCTGCCGAATACATCAAGAGGCCGAAGCCTATTGATGTATCGGGCAGTGCAAGAGCACCCACAATAGGTATAGAGACCTACCGGTCTCTAGGTGCCATACAATGAGGATAGAAAAGACTTAATCTTCACATAACTATACCTAGAAGAAGGTTGAAATCTATCCATAAGGTCTAAAAAGTCTATTGCTTTAGAACTGCAGTCGACTATTTCTACAAAGTTAAACCCTTAAGATGCCGGGGTCTGGACATAGAGTCTGTTAGACTCAATGGCAACCCCCGATTTATATAGGAAAGACGTCATAGGAGAGACACAAGACCTCTATATATCCATCCATTTAGATTAATAAGCAAGAGGAGTGGACCACACTAGAACCGTATAAAGGTGTGCTGCCCAGTAATACTTAAACAGATCGGGTACCCCAAGATCCCCTCTATCCCTGAGTTGTAACATAAGCTTACAAGGTAACTTAAGACTTTTGTAAATGAACTGCAAAAGGGAAGTCTGAAGTCCTCGAAGAATCCTAAGGGGAATCAGGGTAGGAAGGGTCTCGAAATAATACATGAGTTTCAGAAGGATGGTAATTGATATCGACAAGATCCTTCCCAGCAGAGAAATTGGCAATGTATTCTAAGGGAGTCAAAAAGAGATGCATAGTTTTGAGAATATAGGGATGTGTCAGTAGGGGTAAGCTGTATACCTAGGCATAACATCATGTCTGACGAAGAGAACTAGTATTCTCGAAAGCTCAACATCAAATATACTCAGTTATCATCAAACAGCTATCGCCTGATTTTTTCACTCTTCTTCTGCTCTCCATGGCTAACACGGTAAAAATCTACACTACTACCTGGTAATGAGGGATAGCGTTTGCCATTTGTAGTTACAGTTAGCTTTCAGTAGGTTAAGTTGGTCTTGTGGGACATTGAGTAGAAGGACTTCAGTTTTACTAACATTGACCTTATATCCCGACAATCAGCCATATGCATTTAGCTATCTGTGCAGGTTCGGGAGCTAGGTGTAAGGTTGACTGACAGTCAAGACAATGTCAATCCGTGAATAGGGAGAGTTTAAACTCCTCACCTCCATCCAGCATTCCCCTGAGCTAGCTAGACTCAATGCAGAAGATATATACAATAGTCGATAATGGGTATCATTGGTGTGTCTCATTTTGTATTGGGAGCCTAAGTGATGTTGCATGAGGTAATTTGACTGAGGTCGAGGGGGTAGAGTATAGACAGTATTCTAGAATGGGCTCCGCAAGCCAGAAGCCTGCAAGGGAAACAATTTTTAGCTAAAAAAGGGTATCAGTTTATAGGGCTCTATGGGAACCTGTCACTAGGGCTCTATGGGAACCTGTCACTAGGGCTCTATGGGAATTGGTCACTAGCTGTATTTGTGAAAAATGTGGTGACAGGTTCCCTTTAATCCTTCAGAAAATGGAGGAGCTCACCGCACACAAGAATCATTCTAACAAAAAATGCATCTTGACCTGCGAACCATGGATGGCCCTCGACACATGCCTCCATACTTTTATCGAATGCCGTCTATATACAACATATAAGAGGGATCAAGAGACCAATGAATTTCTATTCCCAAAATAATAAGGAGAGGTTATATAGGGCTACACAAGTCCAATTAATATTTCTGCCGTGTAACAGGTCGACAGGGACGCCAGGGGGTCGCCGCACCAATCAGTAGGCAGCTTTGTAAAATGGTTTGATCATGGGGGTCTTCGATTTTGGATACTGTAAACAAAGGAGGGTAGAGAATCTGGAGTGGGTTCAGAGTTAGTGGTGTTGGACTAAAAAGAGAGGGCGGTGGACCATAGAAAAGTAGGAGAACAGACATAAGCATCTAGGTGTAGTAGAATAAGCCACCAGAGAACATCGTGTACATAGTTAAGCGGATAAGGTTCGGTAAGTCGCACAAAAGTTACAGAACTGCCATTAAATACTAAACACGGACAACAGACCCATGGGACAAAAAGAGACATGAAGGAGTGCAGAAGTTCAATCACATGCTCCCCCCCTTCGCCTCTCTCTCTCCCCCCCTCCCCGCCCTCCAGTCCTCATCCTTCCACGACCCCTCCCTTTCCCTCCTCCCACTTACCAATCTGTTTCACTCCATTCCTTCCATTCTTTTTCTACACCTCATCACCCCTACATTTTATCTTCCTAATCAATTGCCATACCCTCTCTCACTTCTCCCTTATGCTTTAGACTGCAGAGTCGACTATTTACCAAAGTTAGTTACACCCTTAAGATTCCGGGGTTGGGACATAGAGTCTGTTAGACTCAATGGCCAACCCCCGCCGACGATTATATAGGAAAGACGGCCTAGGAGCGACACAAGACCTATATATATCCATCCATTTAGATTAATTAAGCAAGAGGAGTGACCCACACTAGAAACCGTATAAAGGTGGGCTGCCCAGTAATACTTAAACAGATCGGGGACCCACAAGAAAATTTTTTTTTTCCCCCTATCCCTTTAGTTGTAACATAAGCTTTACAAAGGTAACTAAGACTTTTGTAAATGAAACTGCAAAAGGAGTCTGAAGTCTTCGAAGATTCCTAGGGGAATCACGGTAGGAAGGGAGTCTCGAAATAAGACATGAGTTTCAGAAGGAGTGGTATTGATATCGACAAGATCCTTCCCAGCAGAGAAAAATTGGCAATGTATTCTAAGGGGAGTCAAAAAGGATGATAGTTTGAGAATCGAGGGACATGTGTCAGTAGGGGTACGTGTATATACCTAGGCATAAACCATCAGGTCTGACAGAAGAGAGAGAACTCGATTCTCGAAAGCTCAACTAAAGAGACTCAGGTATATCCAAACAGCTATCGCCGATTTTTCACTCTTCTTCTGCTCTCCATGGCTAACACGGTAATAAAATCTACACGAATACCTGGGTAGGTAATGAGGGGATTAGCGTGTGCCCATTTGTAGTTACAGTTAGCTTTCAGTAGGTTAAGTTGGTTTCTGTGGGACATTGAGTAGAAGGACTTCAGGTTTACTAACATGGGACCTATATCCCGACAATACAGACTATGCATTTAGCTATCTGTGCAGGTTCGGGGGCAGGTGTAAGGTTGACTGACATCAAGACCAATCTCATCCGAGATAGGGAAGTTTAAACGCCTCACCTCCATCCAGCCATGCCCGAGCTAGCTAGACTCAATTGACAGGAAGATATATACAATAGTTCGTAATGGTGCATTGGTGTGGTCTCGTGTATTGGGAGAGCCGAATGATGTTGCATGAGGTATTTACTGAGGTCGGGGGGTAGATAGAGTATAGACAGATTCTAGAATGGGCCTCCGCCAAGCCAGAAGCCTGCAGGCGAAACAATTTTTAGCTAAAAAGGGTTCAGTTTATAGGGCTCTATGGGAAACCTGTTCAGTGCGTAGGGCTCATACTGACGGAACCTTCACTAGGAGCTCAATGGAAATTTGGTCACAGCTGATGTGTGACAAATGTGGTGACAGGTCCCTTATCCTCAGAAAAATGGAGGAGCTCACCGCCACAGGAATAACTTCTAACAACTAAAATCTGGCCATCTTGAGCTGGCGACACCATGAGGGCCCCTCGACACATTGCCTCCATACTTTTATCGGAATGCCGTCTAATACAACATTATAAGAGGGAGTCAAGTACAATGAAATTTTCTATTCCCAAAATAATAAGGAGGTAATAGGTGCTGACCACAAGTCCAATGAAAGTCGTGGCCGGGACAGGATCCTTCCAATGGCGCTCATGTGCCAAATTATGCAAGAGATTGGATAAAGTGTAAATCATGTCTGTACTCGTGCGAAGTATACGAGCGGACCCAGACTGGCAAGAATCAGGAAAGGTCTATCTATAATCAGACAAATCAATCTTTAGAATACTTACTAAATTAGGTGACCACAAGGATATTGCTTCGGCACAGAATCACACTTTTTTTTCCTCTGTGTGTATCGTAAAAGGATCAAATGCTGAATAACACCAAGACTAGTACAAGCCTAGAAGACACAGCCCGGGGTGTGACACACCGACACTGTACTACTATACTGCATAGGGGAAGTTTTACTTCATGCAGCTTATCCATACTACCTCTTCCTGTCTTCGTGTTTTCGTCAGAGTACAAATGGAGTAGCACTTTCTTGAATTGCGGAGAATCCTGATGATTTGTTCCTAGCAAAAGAGAATCTTCAAAAAACCCATTGCACCATTGTGGGGAGAGGGAGGCAGACAGGATCACGTTAGGTTTTCTCCTGATTGTGTCTGTATTATAATTCTTCCGTTGTGGGAGGTGGTATTAGGCAACCCGTCATAGCTTGTGCCATGTGGCTATGGGTCGGCTCGTATTGCTGCACAACTTTTAGAATTGTGATTTTCTCTAAGTTGCTTAGTTATCAGTTTTTGTATTACTTTATACATATCATTTCTTCTTTTTTGGTGTTTTCACAGAATAATGTTTGACCGCCGTACATGGCCTTTTGGGTGTGAGTAGATGTGGGCTACAGAGTTAAACTGATTTTACTGATTACCACCATTACATATGCAGTACTATATCATCTCCAGGTTCTTAGTAGGAGTGTGCAATACACAATTCTGGGTCTCTGGTTTGTACGAGCTTGATGGGAACAAAAACATTTGACCTCATGAAAGACCATCTTTTTACACTTGTATCATTCACACCAGAAGTAAAGTTCTGTATATCTTTCTTGCCTTTCAGACTTTTAGGAAAGCCTCCATGGACAAACCAGACGTCCATAAAATTCCACTTCCCCTTCCTTTTTTTTCTTAAATCCCAAAGATAAACCAAAATACTTTGGAATTTTCTTGAACATTTACTTGACTGGAATTGTTTTGAATTTGGTTGTTATTGCGGTGGTCTGTCTCGATGTCCATCTACAATCTCCTATGTATGTCTTCTTCTGTAACTTGTCCTCCACAGACATCTGCTACACCACAGTTACTGTCCCTAATCTCCTCTATATATTATTATCGGGGGATGACCTGTTATCTGTCACCCGGTGCTTCTCCCAGATGTACTTCTATGTTTTATGTGCCAGTGCGGAGGTGACGCTTCTCTTTGTGATGGGATTTGACCGGTACGTCGCCATTTGTCATCCTTTGTCCTACCACCGAATCTTGAATAAGAAGATCTGTATCCTGATAATGTCTATGATCTGGTTAACTGCTTCACTCAATTCATTACTTTTTATCATTCCACTGGGTAGATTGATGTTCAATAGGGTTGTAAGTATTAAAAATTTCTTCTGTGATGTCATTGACATCTTCAATGCTTCTCGTGGGGGCAGCTATGAGTTGCATGTAATGCTCTATGTAGACATTGTGGTCTTCGGACTCTTCCCATTCATTTGCAATGTCTTGTCCTATGTAAATATAATACAAGTAATTGTACAGATTAAGTCAAGCGAAGGAAGGAGGAAAACCTTCTCCACCTGCTTGTCCCATCTCATCGTCATCACAATTTACTACTCTGCAGGTTCTCTGGTGTATGTTATGCCATTCCCAGATAACATGGAGATCATGAAGCAGATCTTATCGGTGTTCTATATAATAGTGGTGCCCATGATCAATCCGCTTATCTACAGTCTACGCAACAATGAATTCATAAAAGCTTCAAAGAAGTTGTTGAAGATGAAATTAAATCAGTAAAATCATGATGGATTCCGATGGAGATTTCCTTTAAATAACACTTGACACGATATATAGAGAATCTTACACATATTATGACATTTCGACATTTTTTTTTTTTTAATGAAGTGATTTGATTTTATGTTGTTATTTTCTAATGAACATCATTTTTCTGGTCAATGTGCAGAAATTCAACTTATTTTTATAGGGATGAGATGATGTTTTTATCTGTACTCCTTTTTTCATTTTAGAATTATAAATTATCCTTTAGGTTTTTTTTTTACTGTTTTGGTGGGTTTTTTTTTACAGTGAATTTATTTACATATTAAATTTTTTATGAGAAATGTGATTTCTTAACCAAATTTGAGTGAAAGGTGAAATACAAAAATAGCGCAAATGAGTAAAAGTTACAAAGATTCAATCATCAATCACTTTCCTTCTTCTTAACAATGAAATTTCTGCATTGTGTCAATCACTTTTTTTTACATTAACCTTCAAAATCAGTTCTTTTCAATTTTGCTAATGCTTAAATTTTTTTTTCAATTATTTTTTTCATTAATATGAACAAGAAAAAGAAAAAATACACATTAGGAAAGAGCATGATATACAAGATATTAAATACATAAGATCTTAGTTTCATGGCTCCAACATTACTCGTAACTTCCATTTCCTCCCCATTTCAAGCTGTGATGGTACATGCATGGACTCTTAGGGGCACATTTACTTACCCGTCCCGCCGCGATCCCCGATGTGCGTTGTCCGACGAGGATTCAGATCTTCCGCGATTCACATAACTTGTGCGCCCGATTTCCTCCATCCGTTGCTTCCACCGCCGGGGTCCGCCGGATTTCACCTTCTTCTTCCAGGTGCATGTGAGTGCTGATCTTGCGACATAATTTCGTTTTTAAATTCTGTGGTTTGTCTGAATCAGTCGGGTTGTCCAACGTCCACGCCCCTCATTTGTGTTACATGCAAGCCGGCACCGATGGGCCACATTCCGATCACGTGCACCAAAAAACCCGGGGCAATTCATGCCAAAACGATAAAAAGTTGGAAGACCCGACAAAAATGGGGTATTGGAACCCTTAGTAAATGTGCCCCTTAATCTCTGTATTTCCTCCTATCAATTAATTATCTTTCATCCCCTCAAACAAGTATTTTAACTTGTCTATGCTTAGAAGTAATTTTTCTCATTAAATTAAAATGATAATTTTTGCTACTTAAAATTTCTGGTTTTAAGGCATAACATTTTTTTCTGAGCAGTGAAATAAATATATAAACTCTATAACATCTTTAGCTAATTTTTTGAGCCTCTATAATTGTCTAATTATTAATCCAAGACGTTATCATGCCCCAGTAATCTCCTATTTTGGGGAAAGTCCATACAGTGGGGCACATATATCATAAGTCCGGCTTTGTCCATCTGCTTTATGGGACTTTTCTTGGCTTTTCTGCAGGTCAGATGTATCTTACCATTTTTTCTTATTGATAAATGTGGTGTTTGGTCTTAAGTGAATTTGCAACTTTTTAAAATAAAAGTCGCAATCAGTCAATTTCTACGCCTGGTCAGGGGCAACCATATATTTGGGCCAGAATTTTGAGAATTTTTTTAACAATTTTTCAAAAAAGTCTCAAATGGACATCTGGATTCAGGTGATTACTCAGGGAACACTGCAGAAAAATAGACAATGGGGAGCTCTGAATGGGGACTGTTTTAGGCTCAGAAAAAGTTGCAAATGAGCACAAGAACCATGAAAAGTTTCAAAAATGAAAGAAAAAGGCAAGCCAGAAGTTCCCAAATGTATAAAATCTGGCTTATCTTTTTAAATTTTGGGTATTCTCTTGGGTTTTGTAGTTTATTATTTACCATTGATAAGTTCGCTGGATAGTATGCCCTATGGATCAATTTTAGTTGTGGCTCTTCCTATTTCTTCATTTGATTAGTTATATTCTCTACAGTTTACAATCCATTTATTAATATAAATTTTATATTTTCTGGGTTCAAATCAGTTTATTTATTTCCAATTTCCATTTTGACCCATATCTAGTTTCTATAATTCGATCCTACAAATTTTTCAATATGTCCTAAACATATGATATCTTCATTGATTGATTTATTATTGCTTAATATTTTTTTCTAGATCTTTGTTTTGTTTCCTTTTTACCAACATGGATTTCTCTGGCATTTTACTTCCCATTTTTTTAAATAAATTGCCTATAAAACAAATATTTATTTCTGGAATTTTATATTTTTTTATTATTTGTTTAAAAGCGCACTTCTTGACTGAGGGTGGAAAAATGTATCTATGTATTCCAGTTCCATAATTTTCCACAAATTAAATACTTCATCTGACACAATTGCATATAGTTTAATATAATCACTCGTGGATAAGTATTTGGATAGTTTATGACTAATCTCTAATTTATTGCATTTTTTTGTATCTTTTGAAATAATCAGATCTCTATCATGTTTGATTATGGGGTTCGGGTAGTCATGAAGAATGTTTTGTAAAGCCTGACCTCTAACCATGAGATAATATTTTGATTGTTGTATGTAAGTCGGAACAGGTATATTCAATCATTATTATTGTAATTTTGCTGTGTCACGGAAGTAAGGATTATCAATAAAGCTTCGTAACAGATATCAGTCTGTAACTTGGGTTCGTCTGTAAGTTGGATGCCCTTAATTTTCCTGTATTTCTAGTTTTTCAACACTATTTTGGTGAAATTTTTGGTGCACACTTGGAGCTTCTGCAAGTTCGTCTGCAGAGTTCTATTTCGCCATCATGAATGTGGAGACAGTTCTAAACATGGATTAGTAACCCACAGTGGTTCTACAGCCAAATTAAATAGTATTAGGGACAAGGGGCTAAGTATACCTGTTGTATGTATTTGGGCTTTCGTATTATGGTAAATAATATTTGAAAATTCCCAAAAAAAAATTACCACTTATGCCCATTGTCTGCAACACCAAAAAAAAGCCATATCCTCCATCAAAGTTTTATAAAGGTTAGTAGGGAATCCACCAATCCTCACGCTCTTACTGTTCAATGAAGTTTCAATAACTTTTTTATTTCCGCAATAGTAATTTGGGAATTCAGCAATTCCAACTCTATTATTTCTAGTCGGGCAGATTAGATTAATTCAAAAATGCTTGCCCTTCTTTCAACTGATAAAATGAATTTGATTAGCCAATAATGCCCCCCCCCCTTTATTTCTGTAATTGTGCCCTTTCTGTCTTTCCATCGATACCTCCCTACAATTACTTTCTAGCAATAAGGCCAGAATTGACCATCTCAGTCATGTTCTTTATATGAGGAAGGCAAAAAATTTGATCTCTTACATAAAGGACAAGAATTCAGCAAAAAAATTCATCAAAGAAGATTTAGAAAAAAAAAAACATTTGTGGTCAAAACCATGTAAACATATTGAATGAAATATAAACAGATGTTATGTATTTCCCCAAGTAGTTCTTGGAGTCGATTCATTTCTACAATGTCCATGCTCCAGCCTCGTGAACATTTATGGACGTTAAAACGTCTAAGATGGATTTTTTCTGTTCTCATCTAGAGGTTTTTTTTTTTACATTTCTATATTTGATAGTTAAGGCCTTTCTTTGGTAAGAAGGATATGTTGATTCTGTGTCAATTAACCGAGATATATAAGAGTGAATTATAGGGGATTCATAATAATAAGAATTCACAATAAATACTCTTTACTTTTACAACCCTCTCGAAGTAAGAAGTTAATTTTCCCCCATTTTCTGGTATGGTTGCAGTTTTGTTAAATTCACATCTAGAGGAGAAAAATGAGGCTCTAGAATTATAAATTTATGAAAATAAGTACTTACTAAGCAAAACATACACCAAGCCATAAAAGGGAACCTTTACAGCTACAGACAGGTTCCCACAGAGCCACCACGCTGAGCCATGAAATAAAGATGATCTGAAAGACTGACGACATACTGGTATTTGTCTTATTTTGCTACAGCTCCCTTTACATATTTAATCCGCCAATTCATTGCCCCTAAGTCCAAAACATCAAGCAAATTTTGCCATTTAACAACTTTTATGCGTTTACCAACGCTTAGCTTCACACTATCAGAAACCCCATAAGGCTGGACAGATTAACTTGTTTGCGATAACCCCCTGCTATGGCAATTGTGACAACTTGCCTTTGAATGTGTTTTAGCGCTACAGACATTTGTAATGCTGCTGTATGAGAACACGTACAAGTTAAAAATTGTCCAAGTGGCCTGCAGAAATCATGTCATGACTCACTGATTATACTGTAGTATTGTGATTGGGTCAGAATTCAGACTATATCTTTTCTTTGCTTGTAATCAACACCAGTTCTTCTTTGCTGGAGGTTGATTGATTGACAGGTCTGCATTCAGAGTCTTAGTTTCCCTGGCGGAGCTAAGTGATGTTCTTCCTCTGGAAAGCTGGGTGGTTTCATAGAACCTGATATGCTAGAATAAGCTATGAGCTCATTGATGTGGCTGAAACCAGTAGCTGCTATTGGGCGGCATCCCGGTACTGCATTTTTTGTATGAATCTATTGATTTGCCTATCACTCTGCTCATAACTGTCCCTTCTCAATCCTGCTATGTGTCTTTCACCATCTCTCTTGCCATTCGATTCTGTGTCTTTTCCACCGTGGCTGGATTGACACAGATTCTATCGACTGTACTTGTCTTGTCTATTATCGGGGGGAGGGGGGCTGTTGTTTGTCCCTGTGTGTCCCTTTGTCTGACCGGGTGTTACCCTTGCTTTTCATGATTAAGCTTGTGGGTTTGGATTTTGCCTCTGAACACCGATCTTTTTGGGTTTTCTGTTGGCCTGTCTCACTCACCATCCAGCATATGCTCATAGTAAGTATCGCTCTCCACCTTGTCAGGGTCTGCTCATGGTCTGTAGCAGGGCTCCTTGGCACTGTGGTTTAGCCCGTTATCAGGACAGTTTATATGCAGGGCAGGGACCTAGCCCACAGGGACATTACTGGGTGAGTCCGACACTTCGCCCAACTGACATGCTTTGAGTCTGGTCTGGTGGGATTGTGCTGTGTTGGATTGCACAGGATTTCTTTGACAAATCAATCATGTTTCTGACTATGTTCTGATTGAGAATTGTGAAAGTTATTCCCTAGATGCTGATGCCTCTGTCCAACACCTCATTTTACATTATGCATGTTGGTACTATCTAAATATATATGTAAATTATTACATTTATAAAAATTTAAATAAGCTTGACAAAATCATTGTTTAGAACATTACTATAATCAGAAACCATACTAGGAATTTCCTGTTGCGCACCTTATCATTTGCACAAACACCACACCTAATATACAAACACTAAGAGAAGCCCTCCTATACGCACTCCTTCGGGGACTGACACTGAGTCGCCGATTGGCTATATCAGTCTGCTTCAGTGTAAAGGTCTTCTACATGGAATTATTAATTGTATACAGTACTTTCTTGTGTTTTCTTCATCTTTCATCCCATCGTAAATAGAGCAAGTGCACAGTAAACTATCTAATAAATTGTAAATAATGATACGTCAATATTTTTGCATCACTCCAGTAGGGTCTCTCTTTACTGGACCATCTGGTGTCCACTCTGGATGATGGGGTGATCAGGTCTCCTTGCCCGCTGCCCAACATTTTTCTCTGGATCATCTAGTAGAAAGATTGATCCCTTGTGAGTACAGACATTGATGACCAGTGAGAAAACGAGGGGATCACAAGAAGACAAAAATTCAAAGTAGCAATTTTCATTAGTTGAATATATTACAGATATTCATATATTCAATTCTTAGATTTACTTATGAAATCTATTATGAAGGTTCTGGCTTTTATTAAGTCGACAAATTTGAGATGATTTAGTGGGAAAAGGGTCTGATCTGTTTGTCCCTAGTCCGACATAAGATCATGTGAGTAAAATATTCTATAATAAGTAAAAGTAATGTATGATTATTGAATTTGGTCCAAAAATATCTAGTGGTCTTCCTGGTTGAGCGTAAATAATATAATAGAAAATTTTCCGTATGAATCATAACAATTTGCCATGACTGTGACTAACATGATTTTATCATTATTATGTAAACGAAGGCTGAGATGCTAAGAATTTTCTATTTTATGACACTTTTCATAAAAAACACTTCATTCCTCCAGACTGACTTGGCCTAAAGAGTGAAAAATGTTCAATGATAATTTATAACACTCTTCACTTCTGTGTGCAGTGGAATTTTGAGTTATACTGGTCTATGAGGTATTCGGGGACAGGCAAGAGTCAGGACTGGTCCGCCTGGATCAAGTCACAAAGCAAATAGGTCAGAGCCAGGCAGGCGGCGTAGTTGGAACGTAACCGGTGTCACACTCATTAAACATCATAATTAATTTTTGTATGTGATTCAAAATCAACTACCACTACAACTGAGAATTTTTATTCTTTTTTTTTGACACAGAAATCGTCATTTCTAAAGAAGTTTTCCTCATGGGACCACCAAACCAGACGTCTGTAAAATTCCACACTTTATCCCTTTCTTCCCTTAGATAGACAAAGATAAGCCACTTCTTTTGGAATTTTCTTTCATTTAACTTGACTGTCGGAATATATTTTTTGAATGTGGCTGTTATTGCGGTGCATTCTGTCTATCCTGCCCATCTACAACTCTCCTATGTATGTCTCTTCTGTACACTTGTCCTCATCAGATATCTGCTACAACTAACACCACACAGTCGTTATTCCTAACCCTCTACTATATTATTGTCTTGGAGATGGACCTGTTGTTTTTTCTCTTCTGTCACCCCAGTGCTTCACCCAGAATCTACTTTTTTTCGCATAGCCATGCAGATGTGACGCTTCTCTTTGGTGATGGGAATTTTGGACCACGTACTCGCCATTTGTGCATCCTTTGTCCTATGCCTACCCACAATATTGAATATGAAGATCTTATACTGATAACGATCTACTATCCTGGGATCACTCGCTTCACTAAATCATTCCTTTTTTCATTTTACATGCTTCGGCTTGACATTCAGTAAAGTTGTAAGTATTAAAAATTTCTTCTGTGATGTCATAGACATCTTCAATGCCTCTTGTGGTGGCAGCTATGAGTTTAACATCCTGCTCTATGCAGAGATTGCGGTCTTTGGACTCTTCCCAGTTATTTGCAATGTGTTTTCCTATGTGAATATTGTCCGTGTGATACTACGGATTAAGTCAAAGCGAGGAAGGAGGAAAACCTTCTCCACTTGCTTGTCCCATCTCATCGTCATGATAATTTACTACTCAACAGGTTCTGTCGTATATGTAATTCCGTTCCCAGACAAAACGGTGATCATGAAGCAGATCTTATCGGTAATTTATATTGTAGAGGTGCCCATGATCAATCCCCTCATATACAGTCTACGCAACAGTGAAATCAGAAAAGCTTCTCGAAAGTTGTTGAAGATGAAATGAGACATTAGTAGGGTATATTCAATAAAATATATAATATATAAGTGTAGGGTAGATCTCCTCCATTCAACTCCAGAGTCAATCACTTAACTGTTTTGTGGTACCCATAAAAAATTACACCTCAAAAAAAACATTTGAAGTCCGGCCCGGGCTCTTCATCAGTTATAAACAAGGATACGCAGGGTTTCATTGATGAATCTATCCCACTCCGCGGTGATTTGTTTTAGTCCAAAGATACAAGGATTAGTTCATATTACAAAAATGCACTTGTACATTATAAATTAATGCATGAATAAAAGATTATATACCTAAACCCCATATACTTAAAAAGAGAATTTCTTAAAATAATTTATACTGATATACAAAAAACAAAAAAAAAAAACGTTCCTGGTTTCTTGTTATCTGCCCTACCTTTCACCCATCTATTGGAATACATGAAAGTGATGGCGGCACAGTGGCTGCGAGGCAACTGTGCACTAGCTACTTACTACGGAGGCTGCCAAGGACAAAAAATCTTTGCTACAATGAAACTGCTTCCAGGTACATCGGAACGGTAGTGGTGTAACTGTTCACTGGTTACTGGATCTGCAGTGGATCAAAAGTCTTTAAATATAGAACAATTGCATAATTCTAGTCCACCGGGGAGGATTGTACTGAGTTTTAAAAGGCTATTCTTCCCAACTTCACAACTGTCTCACATCCATCCATCCGTTAGGGCGGATTACTCCTTGGTCTATAGTTCCATACGCTTGATCACTGCACCAGAAACATCATGTCCCTCTGTTTCTGAGTACTCTCAAAAGCAATTTCATTATAGTACGATTCTTTTCTGGCAACCACCATGCCTCCAGCTTTTCATTTAGTCAAATTCGGATTCGAAAGGTGACATCCATGCATAAATTTATAATGTACAAATGCTGAGAACAATTCTAGTATTTTGGACCAAAACAGATGACCACTTAGTGGGATAGATACATCATGAAACACACTACCATTTTGGTAGTGACGCAATCACTTTCCCGCAGGTCGATGTTTAAAACCCTATGGATCCTTGTTTGTGTGTTTTATTTATGAATAATGAAGAGCCCGATGGACCGTTAAAGATTGGAACTATTTAATATATTATTTATCTATAAATTTATATTATCTATACACTTATAAAACATTTTGTCATGATAAAACCACGTAAGAAGCTATTTTCAATTGCAATGCTCTTCTAGTTGAAATGCATTACAAAGGTCCCTGGTCTTAAGGGCTCTTGTTAAGCTTTATTGAGTTTCTCCACTTTTGACTAGGCTCTTACGCTTAGGCTTGCCCGTGTACCTTAGCGTAAGAGGAGGAGTCAAAAATTGAGACATGGGGGATAGTAAATTAGCAGATATCAATTATTTCTATGGCGGCCAAGTTGTGAGCCTGTTTTCTAATTTGGCTCCTCACCATTCGTCGTCAGTGCATCGTTATTAGAGGGCTGCCGAATTATAGTGGCAGCGGAGCTAGAAGAAATTTGACTAACGGTTTTCAAAGCTTTGTGGCAATTAACAACAACTACATTTTTTTGTACCAAAATGTATTTATTATATTGTTGTTGTTTACATTTTTAATTTATTCACCTAACGCTCAATGAAAATAACTAAATTCAATAGCCTATTTCATTTATTTTTTTCTTAAATTGTCTACGGTTCCTGTTTTTTTATCTGTCTAAAAATTAAAGCTCAGGGGGGTTATTAATCATATCAGGCTTCAGCCTCTTGATATATCCGTGGGGTCCCCACAGCAAAATTAGCTGTATGCCACGCCCTACCTGACCTAGAAATAAACACAAAGCAGCGAATTTTCAATGTATGAAATTCACTACTGCCGCGAATGTGCATGTGCCAGTACAGGAAATGGCCAGCGAACAGGAAAACCCCCACCCCAATCCACCATTCGTGCCCACTCAATCCCAGCTGGCCGCACCCCCCTCACTCCCCCTCCAAGACCTCACCAGCCACCCCCCTATCTATAAGCCCGATAAATATCCGACAATTGGGTGATATCTCAGCAGAGCCTTTGTGTCCCTAGCTAATTAATTTTCTCTCACCCCCCTACCCCTATTTTTTATAATATCCAAAAGTTACAAAAATACTTGTAGGCTGGAATTACGCACTTGTACTATAGTTAAATACTCTTGATCCACTGCAGCCAGAGAACAGTCATGTCCCTACTGTTTCTGAGTACTCAAAAGCAATTTCATTATAGTATAGATCTTTTCTGGCAACCACCATGCCGCCATCATTTTCATGTATTCAAATTCGGATTCGGAAAGGTAGGACATCCATGCATAAATTTATAATGTACAAATGCATGAGAACAAATTCTAGTATTTTTGGACCAAAACAGATGACCACGGTTAGTGGGATAGATACATCATGAAACACACTACCATTTTGGTAGTGACGCAATCACTTTCCCGCAGGTCGATGTTTAAAACCCTATGGATCCTTGTTTGTGTGTTTTATTTATGAATAATGAAGAGCCCGATGGACCGTTAAAGATTGGAACTATTTAATATATTATTTATCTATAAATTTATATTATCTATACACTTATAAAACATTTTGTCATGATAAAACCACGTAAGAAGCTATTTTCAATTGCAATGCTCTTCTAGTTGAAATGCATTACAAAGGTCCCTGGTCTTAAGGGCTCTTGTTAAGCTTTATTGAGTTTCTCCACTTTTGACTAGGCTCTTACGCTTAGGCTTGCCCGTGTACCTTAGCGTAAGAGGAGGAGTCAAAAATTGAGACATGGGGGATAGTAAATTAGCAGATATCAATTATTTCTATGGCGGCCAAGTTGTGAGCCTGTTTTCTAATTTGGCTCCTCACCATTCGTCGTCAGTGCATCGTTATTAGAGGGCTGCCGAATTATAGTGGCAGCGGAGCTAGAAGAAATTTGACTAACGGTTTTCAAAGCTTTGTGGCAATTAACAACAACTACATTTTTTTGTACCAAAATGTATTTATTATATTGTTGTTGTTTACATTTTTAATTTATTCACCTAACGCTCAATGAAAATAACTAAATTCAATAGCCTATTTCATTTATTTTTTTCTTAAATTGTCTACGGTTCCTGTTTTTTTATCTGTCTAAAAATTAAAGCTCAGGGGGGTTATTAATCATATCAGGCTTCAGCCTCTTGATATATCCGTGGGGTCCCCACAGCAAAATTAGCTGTATGCCACGCCCTACCTGACCTAGAAATAAACACAAAGCAGCGAATTTTCAATGTATGAAATTCACTACTGCCGCGAATGTGCATGTGCCAGTACAGGAAATGGCCAGCGAACAGGAAAACCCCCACCCCAATCCACCATTCGTGCCCACTCAATCCCAGCTGGCCGCACCCCCCTCACTCCCCCTCCAAGACCTCACCAGCCACCCCCCTATCTATAAGCCCGATAAATATCCGACAATTGGGTGATATCTCAGCAGAGCCTTTGTGTCCCTAGCTAATTAATTTTCTCTCACCCCCCTACCCCTATTTTTTATAATATCCAAAAGTTACAAAAATACTTATGAAAAACACTACATTTTGTAGTGACGCAAGTCACTTTCCCGACAAGGTCTATGTATTAAAACCCTATGGATCCTTGTTTGTGTGTTTTATTTATGAATAATGAAGAGCCCTGATGGACCGTTAAAGAGTTGGAACATTTTAAATATTATTATCTATAAATTTATATTATCTATAAATAATTATAAAACATTTGTCAGTGATAAAACCACGTAAGAAGCTATTTTCAATTGAAAGGCTCTTCTAGTGGTGAAAGTGCATGAGCAAAGGTCCCTGGTCTCTAGTGCTCTTGTTAAGCTTTATGGAAGTTTCTCACTTTTGACTATGCCTCTTACGCTTAGGCTGCCCGATGTTACCTTAGCGTAAGAGGAGGAGTCAAAAGTGAGAAATGGGGGATAGTAAATTAGCAGATATCAATTATTTCTATGGCGGCCAAGTTGTGAGCCTGTTTTCTAATTTGGCTCCTCACCATTCGTCGTCAGTGCATCGTTATTAGAGGGCTGCCGAATTATAGTGGCAGCGGAGCTAGAAGAAATTTGACTAACGGTTTTCAAAGCTTTGTGGCAATTAACAACAACTACATTTTTTTGTACCAAAATGTATTTATTATATTGTTGTTGTTTATCATTTTAATATTCACCTTAAAGCTCAATGAAAATAACTAAATCAATAGCCTATTCATTATTTTTTCTTAAATTGTCTACTGTCTTTTTTTTTTATCTGTCTAAAAATTAGACATAAGGGGGGTTATTTATCATATCAGGCTTCAGCCTCTTGATATATCCGGTGGGGTCCCCCACAGCAATTATCTGTATGCCACGCCCTACCTGACCTAGAAATAAACACAAGCAGCGAATTTTCATGTATGAAAATTCACTAGCTGCAGCGAATGTGCATGTGCCAGGACAGGAATGGCCAGCGCGGCCCACACCTCACCAGTCGTGCCCACTCCCAGCTGGCCGCACCCCCCTTCACTCCCCTCCAAGCCCCCCTAGCTATAAGCCCTGATAAATATCCGACAATGGGTGGATATCTCAAGCAGAGCACTTTTGTGCCCTAGCGAATTATGTTTCTCTCACACCCTACAAATATTTTTTAGATATCGAAAAAGTGACAAAAAATACTGCTGTTCCTCTCCACTTTCAACATGTTTGTTTTTGTTGTTGACTTATGATTTTATGACTTATTTGGTGAATATTAAGTCCCACAGTATATGCTATTTCACTACAATCATTGATGTATGAAGATTGAATTTTTAGTTGTTTTTATATCATTATAATTTAGTCATTAAAAATTCAAAAGAATGTGTCTTCGTCTTCTTGATGCGGGTTAGTAGTTTACTCTCATCCATCATCATGTACTGTGTTCTACTGGGTGTCTGTGAATTGTATTCATCACACCCGTATCTCTGCAGGCTGGCTCTGGACTAGCAAGAGTTAATACCATGTGAATGTGAGTCCTGCTCCTACCCCGCCGAGAGTTCCTCCTCAGTATAAATATCCTGCACGCAGCTCATTCCTTGCATTTCAAATTCCTTTACAGGTCATTTACTGCTCAGCTAATTCTGAACTATAAGTATTTGATTCTTGGCTTTGTTTAATGACTATTCTTCTGTATTTGCAAATCTGTTCCTCGTATACTCTTTCAGTTGTGACCCGGACTGTTTACTTCCCCATATTGTGTGACATTTGTTTGTCTTGTTACTTGTCTGCACAGTAGCCACTGAAAGAATTGCCTTAAGTAGTTATACTTTATCCAATAGGTCCCTATTCCAGGAAGCATTGTTTTTGCGTACAATCTCAAACAAACTTGTGAGTGAATGGCAATTTAACACTTAACTGCAGCCTTTCACTACATTTACAGGACTGTATGCAATGTAGTCCTGTATTGGCAGGAATTTTTGACAGCAAATATGGGCCATGTGACACCTGTAACCTATATTGTCACAGTTGCTGTAAAATTACAGTGGACTGGCAAATTATGTCAATAGCTTGGCCAACCCAGTATGATTTAGATGATTGTAGGGGCATTTTAAACTACCGACTTGCCCGTGTAAGATTTTAATGGCGGGTTCTCCATAGTTCGATTCCGATGGAGCCAACAATGTGAAACTGGTATCCTGCACAACTACCTTCAGATCCATGACAGTGCTTCAAATGGTGACCTGGACAAACATCATTTAACAGCAAAATCCCTTAAATCCCTAAAATATTATTTATTTATTTATTAGTTAATCCCTGGATTGAAATTGACCAGTTGGTGAGATTTTTTTTTAATTTGCAAGCATAGCCCAAGAGAGAGGAAGGGTTAACTCACATTATCAAATCTCTTCACATCAACTAGAGACCACATGTCATATCAAATGGAATAAGAACTTATAAGGACAGGATATGGTAAAGAATGGAAAATATAAAACATGGATTTGGAATAGTAATAGAATAGAGCAAAAGTCTCCTAATGGTTGTATGTGGAATAGGTCAGATAAGAGAAGGACAAAATTTAAGAGGGATCATAAGTAAAGATTAGCAGACCCAATGATCAGGTTTGGGTTCAGTGTTCAGGTTCGGCCGCCTTACCTGGACATATTGCCTTTGTCACGGGTGCTCCTGTGGCCCATGTCCCTGGTCACAGGTGCACCCGTGCAACTCTTTGTCCCCAAGCACGTTTGCGGCATGTGTACTTACCTGATCACGCTTCAGTGATATCTCCCTCCCTGTGTTTGGCTCCTTGCAGCTTAAAGGGCCAGCACGCCACTGATTGGCGCTGATATTCCCTTGTTCTAATAAATAGATGGGCTCTTCCAGCAGACCTTGCTGGATCTTTGTGTTCTTTGCCTCAGAGAAAGCTGTTCCCTTCTGCCTCTGTGATTTACGTTGTGACCTCCTGCTACATTCCTGAATTTAATCCTTTGCCACCCATCCTCCTTCCCGACTCTAATCCTGTGTTGCCTGGCCACCTTGGCCACCACCGCGAGCAAAGTCTTGCCTGTGGAGCGAACCTGATGGTATCCAGTGGCTCTTGTGAAAACCGGATGCCACTTAGGGTCAGCTACCTGAACTGGCTGATCTCTCCACCATCCTGGCCCAGCAGTCCCAGCAAATTGCTGTGCAGGGCCAGCAACTAGGGCGATCTTGCAGCAATTGTTGGCTACCCACCAGCAGCATCCGGTTCCAGCATCACCTCCCGTTACTGCGGCTACTCTACCTACTGCAGAAACTAGACTGTGATTATCTTTGCCTTCAAAGTACGATGGAGGCGCCAAGTTGTGTGGGGGTTTTATCACACAATGTTCCTTGCACATTGAAGTGATGCCTTCGCAGTTTGCCACTTTATGGTCGAAGGTGGCTTTCATGATCAGTCTTCTCTCTGGGAAAGCCAGAATGACCCAGTCACAGTTAATATCACCACATTCCTTGCAGAATTCCTACAACTGCCCTATAGACCTATTGCCAGGTACGTCTCTGCCACTTATCCACGTAGGTACATATCCACTCTCAGTGCCCATCCTCTTCCCCTGCCGGTGCTTCTTCGTAGCCAAGAATGGTTTACTCTGCCTGTGCATTGACTACCGGTCAATAAAGAAAGGGTGAAGAACCGCTACCCACTACCTCTGATCACGAAGCTCTTTGACCATCTACGTGAAGCCAAGGTCTTCACCAAGTTGGACCTACGGGGGGAATATAATCTCATATGCATCCTTGAAGGTGATGAATGTAAGACCACCTTCAATACTCGTGATGGGCTCTTCGAGTATCTGGTCATGCCCTTTGGACTCTGTAATGCACCTTCAGTATTTCAAGAGTACTTCAATGAGATTTTCAGAGATTTGCTTTATACCTGTGTTGTGGTCTACTTGGACGATATCCTGGTATTCTCTATGGACCTTGAATCCCATCAGTTCTGAGTACAACAAGTTCTCAGGCGCCTATGCGCCAATCGTCTATATGGGAAGCTCGAGAAGTGCCAGTCCCACCAAAAGAGTCTTCCTTTCCTTGGGTATATCATCTCTGACAAGGATCTATAGATGGACCCCACAAAGTTATCTGCGGTACTTCAGTGGCCTTGCCTAGTAGGACTTCTTGCTGTCCAACGATTCATGGGCTTTGCTAGGTACTACTGGCAGTTTATACTGCATTTTTCCTCCCTTGTATCTCCCATTGTGGTGCTGACCAAGAAAAACGCCAATCCTAAGTTTTGGCCTCTGGCAGCTGAAGAAACTCTTGTCAAATTCTTCTCAAGGCTAAAGTCTTGTCACCCAGTCTGTATCTACACAGATCACAAGAATCTGCTGTACCTCCAGACCACTCAGCATCTCAATCCATGACAGGCTTGTTAGTCCCTGTTCTTCTCCCACTTTAACTTCCTGATACATTTCCGTCCAGCAGAGAAGAATGTCAAGTGCAATGCTCTCTCTCATGCCTAAGATGTAATTGGGAAAGAACCAACTCCTCGACACATTGTTCCTCCTGAACGGCTGGTTGTTGCCACTCCTGTGGACCTGTGGCAGCTTCCTACTGGCAAGATCTATGTCCGACCAGCTCTCAGGAAGAGGGTACTGACTTGGGGTCTTTCTCTCGTGTGGCTAGGCACCCTGGGGTGCAGAGGTCTGTCGCTCTCATATCTTGTTTCTACTGGTGGTCAGATCTGGTCAAAGCTGTATGAGACTATTTGAGTTCTTGCACTTCCTGTGCCCATAACAAGTTGTCACGTTTCAAGTTGTCTGTAATACCATCATCTGGATGGTCACAGACCAGACAAGTGGAGAGAGTTAATCAGACTATGGGATGCTAGCTACACCATTTAGAGTATGTGTGTGCCAACTTAAAGGGCCAGCGCACTGCTGCTTGGTGCTGGTCCACCCTTGTTGTAATACATAACCAGCCTCTTCCTGCAAACCCTCCTGGATCTTTGTGCTCTGTGCCTCAGAGAAAGCTGTTCCCTTCTGCCTTTGTGAATTCTTCCTGTTACATTCTTGACCCTTTGCTGCCCATCCTGACTGTCGACGACTATGTCTCTGCCGCACGATTCTGCCCTTCACCTTGGCCATCACCGCAAGCAAAGTCATGCCTGTGGAGTGACATGGTGGTATCTCGCTGCACCAAGTCCAACCCGCTTTGTGGCGGGCTCAGGTGAAAACCAGGTGCCACTTAGACTCCATTTCCAGGTATCAGCTTACGTCATAACAGTCTAAGCTGATACCTGGGAACTAATCCATGTCGATCAACCAAGGGAGGTGAGTAAGAACTTCCCTTCTGAGTTGGCAAAGTGCTAGCCTGCCTTGCTTTGGGGTATCACTTGCTGGATTAGGTGTTTGACCGGCAATATGTCCGTGAGATCGGCTGTACCGGAACCCAACCACCAGATCCACTAAACTTTAATCATAAGAGTAAAGAGTTTCTTTTCCCAATTAATTTCCTGTATATGAAGGAATGGTGCTCTAAAATTACTGGTTCATATCCACCTGAATGAGTAGAGCTTCCATAAAGAGATTGAATGAAGTAAAGCCAAGTCTGTTTCAACTTTCATACCCCAAGCTCTTGGCGATCACTGACCCCTAAACTAGAACTTGCAACGTCAATATGTAACCAATTCTATAAGGTATCGTACACAAGAGTATAAAAGTTCACTTTAGGATATGAATATCCCACGTCCCCGTAAGTCAGACCAATTACAATAATCAGAACCTCAGGGAAATTAATAATAAATTGAAATAAAGTATTTTTATTGTAAAAAAATATTGCAACATGTTTTCCAGATGTTTTTTCTTGTAGAATACATTGAATAACATTATCCTTCACTTTGCAGGTGTTTCCGCTTGTCTCCCGTTAGTTAGGAGATGTGCACGAACATCTGTGTTGAAGAATGTGTTCTTTCAATGTTTTCCGCTGCACTAAATGCTCCTGTATTCACTGTTTTAATGTTTTAATTCCATTCTTCCTTCACTTTGCAGATGTGCGCTCTCTGTCTTCCGATAGGTCCCGGAGATGTGCGCGCACATCTGCAAAGTGAAGAATAGAATTAAAACATTAAAAACAGTGAATACAGAGCATTTAAGTGCAAAAACATTGAAAGAACACTATCTTCACATTCCAGATGTTCGTGCACATCTCCTAACTTAGCGGGAGACAGGCGCGAACACCTGCAAAGTGAAGAATATTGTGATTTCATGTGTTCTTACAAGTAAAACATCTGCAAACATCTGGAATTTTTTTTTTTTGCACTGTTCTTTTAATGTTCTGTTTTATTAAAAAAAAATGCTCGGGTCTCCCATTGACTTTAATGGGGTTCGTTATTCGAGACGAGCACTCGAGCATCTGGAAAAGTTTGTCTCGAATAACGAGCACCCGAGCATTTTAGTGCTCGCTCAACTCTACTAATAACTTATATTAACTCAAACTATTCTCTTTGAGGAAAGCAATGAAACCTCTCAAATGTTCTTCCTCACAGAGATCTGTTTCACCTTATGGACAACCAGGCATCTATAAAATTCCACATTGTGCCTTTCTCATTAAATACCAATGATAAGCCGGTAATGTTTGGAATTTTTTTGGTCATTTACTTGACTTCACTCTTTCTGAATTTGGTTGTTATTGCTGTGATCTGTCTCGATGCCCATCTACACTCTCCTATGTATTTCTTCTTCTGTAACTTGTCCTCCATAGATATCTGCTACACCACAGTTATTATCCCTAATCTCCTCCATATACTACTATCTGGGGATGACCTGTTATCTGTCACCCAGTGCTTCACCCAGATGTGTTTCTTCATTACATGTGCCGGTGCAGATGAAACACTGCGATGGGATTTGACCGGTACGTCGCCATTTGTCGTCCTTTGTTCCACCACCGAATCCTGAACAAGAAGATCTGTATCCTGATTATGGCCGCCATCTGGGTAACCTCATTTATAAATTCTTTAATGTTTATCATTCCTCTCCGAAAATTACCATTCCGTAAAGTTTTAAGAATTCAAAATTTCTTCTGTGATGCCATAGACATCTTCAAATTCTCCAAAGGTGGCTCCCAAGCTTATTATAGCCTGATTTATGGTGAGATAGTGGTCTTTGCCCTTGTGCCTTTTATTTGTAATCTTGTATTTTATGGAAATATAATCCGTGTTATTTTACAGATTAAGTCAAAGGAAGGAAGGATAAAAACGTTCTCCACCTGCTCATCCCATCTCATCGTCATGATAATATATTACTCTGCTGGTGCACTCACATACATGATACCATTTTCAGAGAAATCTGTGCTCATGAAGCAGATCTTATCAGTAATGTATATAATAGTGGTGCCCATGATCAATCCCCTCATCTACAGTCTACGCAACAAGGAACTCTTAAGGTCTTGTCAGAAGTTACTGAAGACTGACATAAAAATGTTGACTTTTTAAACACTATGTGGCACATTTACTAAGGGCTTTGTGCTGCACTTTTTTTGGACTGTGCCTGTTCGTCAATGTTAAAATGGCTTCCACAGTATTTAACTAGTGGATGCGCTTTGATTGCGTGGCACGCAACACCTTTCGTGGTGCAGCTGCGCTGCTTCCATGGGACACAAATTTGGGGGACGTGTCGTCAGACAGTCCGACTGATTCGGACTGAGCGTGGGATTTAACTTTCAAATTGTGCCACAAGCCGTAGCACTTAGATGCACCACTAAAAAGATGGTGAACTCTGGTGAAAGATGGTGAGTCCTGTGCGGGGATGCGACACATGCAGGATATCGGGCACACAATCTCAATGAATCGCGCCACAGTGCATTATCGTTGGACAATGCACTTTCTGTGAACTCCAATGACCCTGTAAGTGACAATGCAGATACAGTAACCCATCCAATCACTGTTTGTAGCTCCTATCATTACAATACATTGAAGGACTGAAGGATGGAAGAAGATGCTTTATACACATTTATACCTACGGTTTTATCATGGCAAGATTGTGATCTGATAATTATTGCTGACATATGAACAACAAATATTGACAATGATGATGCTCAAAATTATTCTATTTTGTGTGAAGGAAGTTTAATTGCGGTAGCATCCAGTAGGTATGGCTTATAAAGTTTTCTTTTTTAATGTCATTCAAAAGATGTGAGCTAAAACACATTGGGGGAATTTGACAATGGGGCACATTTACTTACCCGTCCTGACGCGATCCCCAAGGTGTGTTGTCCGATGAGGATTCAGAGCTTCCGCGATGGTTCCAAAATCCGATTGCCTGCACCAAAAACCCCAGCTAAATGTGGCACAAAGTCGGGAAACCCAACAAAAATGCGATCTGTGGACCCTTAGTAAATGTGCCCCAATGTGTTGCATGGTCCAACAGTGTAGAGCTTGACAACTCTAATCAAGAAGACAAAAAGTTTGATCTCTTACATGAAGGACAAGTATCCAGCAGAATTTTCAGACAGAACGAAAATTCGAAGAATATTTATAAAAAAAAAAACATTTATGGTCAAAACACGTAAAACATAATTGATTGAAATATAAACATATGTTATGTACTTCATCAGTAGTTCTTGGAGTTGATTCATTTCTACAATGTCCATGCCTCGTGAACATTTTTGGACGTTAGAACGTCTAAGATGGACTTTTTCTGCTCTCAACTAGAGGTTTCTTTTGACATTTCTATATTTGATAGTTAAGGCCTTTCTTTGGTAAGAAGGTTACGTTGATATGTGTGTCAAATAATCGCATATAGTTAGTTCCCTGGGATGAGCTGAGTGTGTTTTCCACAGAAAAGCTGGGTGGTTTCATCAGAACTTGTATGCTAGTATAATCTGCGAGCTCAGTGATGGATGGCTGAACCAGTAGCTGCTGGGGGCGGCTTCCAGGTACTCCTTATATATCTGCCCAATTCTAATAGCAGGTTGCTGGTTATTGAAGTCCTCTCACTTTTTTATGAATTTATTGATATTGCTATCACTCTACAATACTTTTATTTTAACCTCTGCATTGTTTATTTGACCATTCTGTTGCTATTCAATTCTGTATATCTCCACCATGGTGTATTTGACCTTATTCCTTGGTCTCTAGTGTTCCTGTCAAGCTTTCTGGAAATTTACAAGAATTTTACAAGAGTTTTAAGCTTTGTACTTAACACAATGAAATTCTGTATACAAAAAAATTATATTTATTATATTGTTGTGGTTTATAATTTTAATATGTGCCTTAATGCTCAAAGGAAATAACTAAATCACTACCCTATTCATTATTTTTTTCTTAAATTTTCTACTGTCTATTCTTCTGTATGTTTAAAAATTAGACATAACGGGGGTTATTCATTATATCAGACTTTGAGCCTCTTGATGTATTCGGCAGGGTCCGCCACAGCAATTTTCTCTACGCCAGTGAATTTTCACCCACCCCCCTTAATGCCCCTCCATGCTCCCCTGACGTAAAGGTGGTGGATAGGGGTAAATAATCACAAGCTCTAGCTATAAGTCCTAATAAATATCTGTCAATGGTTGGATTTCTCAAGCAGAGCACTTTTTTGCATGAGGAATGATGTTTGGCTCAGACCCTACAAATATTTTTGTCATGTAAATATATTGGGGCTTATTTACTAAGGGTCACGCGGCCTCATTTTCGTCGGGTTTCCAGACTTTTTGGGGCCACAGCAGAGATTGTGTCGCACGCTATCGGATTGTGTCGCAATTGCGCCGGCTTTCACGCAATTCAAATCGGGGGGCGGGTCGTCGGTTCGATCCAATGGATTTAACGTTAAACTTGTGTCACAAGCCAAGCACTTACATGCACCAAGAAGAAGAAGGTGAACTTCGGGGACCTGAGTGGGGAGCGACACATGCAGGATATCAGACGCAGGATCTACGTGAATCACGGCACAGTGCATCATCGCAGGGAACTCAACTCAGGGATCGTGTTTCGGACAGGTAAGTAAATGTGCCCCATTGTATCTATTACAAAAAAAGATATTGAAAATGTGACAAAAAATACTGCTGTTCCTCCCCACTTTCAACATGTTCGTTTTTGTTGTTTACTTATGTTTTTATGACTTATTTGGTGAATATTAAGTTCCACAGTATTTGCCATTTCACTACAATCATTGATGTTTGAAGATTGAATTTATCAATGATTTTATATCATTATAAAATAGGCATTAAACATTCAAAGAATGTGTCCTCGTCTTCTTGATATGTGCTAGTGGTTTACTCTCACCATCATCATGTACTGTATTCTACTGGGGGACTGTTAATTGTATTCATCATTGATTCTTGGCTTTGTTTAGTGACTATTCTTCTGTAACCTCTATAGTTACAGTTGCTGTAAAAATACAGTGGACTGGCAAATAATGTCAATAGCTTGGCCAACCCAGTGTGATTTAGATCATTGTAGGGGCATTTTCAACTACGGGCTTGCTCGTATGAGACAGTGTGAGGACTGTTCCTTCAAGATTTTTATGGCGAGTTCTCCTTAGTTCGATTCAGATGGAGCCAACAATGTGAAGCTGGTATCATGCACAACTACCTTCAGATCCATGACAGTGCTTCAAATGGTGACCTGGAGAAACATCATTTGACAGCGAAAACCCTTGGCCCTCAATCTTCATGGAAAACTGGAATCACCAGGATTAGTTATCAGTGAGCAATTTGCCTCCTACTACACTTCCTCAGAGGGTGCGGTTCCTTGGCAGATGGGTGCTATTGGAAGATACTAGAGTGTACTTACTTTAGCTTTTTTTTTTACATTTGTTATTTTACCTCAACAAATGTATTTTACTCACAAGAGATGGGGCCCCGTGATGTTGTTGTGAGCTTTTGACCCTTTTTTAACCATTTTTATTTAATTTTAAAAAAAATTGAGTAAAAAAGGTGACTCATTTTCATGATAAATTTGAAGAAACAAGATTTTAAAATAGCTTCTCATAAATTGTTGAAGATGAAATGACAACGATAGATCAGTGAAGTATTTTTACTAAAAAAGTAAAAGTCAATGATTCCTCATCTCTTCTTTCTTCTGAAGTTTCAATTTTTTTTGTGTGATCAACATAATTATAATAAAGAGGACAGTAATGTAATAATAAGAAAATATTTGACAGTGATGGAACCACATAAGAAACTGCCTTCAATGAAAAGGTTCTTCTAATGATGAAGTTCGGTTGTATGTCAAGCTGTATGGTAATAAAGATATTTAGGTAAATAATTTGAAAGAAATTTGAATGAGAATTTGAAAGAAAGTAGATTGACTTTTTTAATTCATATGTTTAAAATGTAATTTAAGTTGAGTGTTTTTTTCACAGTTATAGTGAATCCTAAGTGCCTTAGGCGAGCACTAAGGGTAGAGTAGATACAACCCAAACCATAACCTTACACATGCTTAGAGTTACCCATTACCATTCATTAGAGTACAGTTATGGTGAACCCTAATAGCTCTAGTCTACGGGCTAAGGTGTACATATAGTCAACCCAAATCATAATCCTGCCCTGGTTAGGGTTAACCATACCCACAGCTTAACCTGATTCAGGGTTTTGGTTAAACGTGACTGTTCCATTGGTTATGGTTTTGGGACAACACTAGAATAGGGTTTACGTAATTGTCCATACCCTAGTGTTGGGGTTAATACTGTAAAATATTAATTCCAACAACTGCGTCAAACTATAAACATCTGTAACAAACAAAACTTTGATAAAATGAAAAAGATTAAATGTCCATCTCTCTTAAACAGACCAGGAGAGGCTCCCTGGCTGTGGATGGGCATTTGAGAGGCAGGCACATACTGTCTACTCTTGTAGGTATATAAGCTAGCCCAAGGATGGTGGATGGGTGTTTTTCAATGTTCTGAAACACGTCCTGGACATTATAATGAGGCCTGTTGAATGCTTGTATGACGCCAAGGATAGCTGCTTTGCAACTCAATTTTAAGTCTATTGGCACAGTTTTTAGGTCCCCCACCATTGTCAGCAAAATGAGTTGTCAGGAGTCTCCTCTCTGCAATGGTGGAGATGCTCAAAAATTTCCTGCTCGAATAGGCAATTAAGTGTTATGGATTCTGAATTTTTTATTTGCTCATCTCTTTGGTGGTGTTGGGAAATGAATAGCAGATGTAGACACAACCTCCACCTCAGTGTCACCAGCTGCCTCTTCCTTCTCCACTGGCTCGTATGGTACCGCTGTGTCCCCACTTCCCCTGCTTGTTCTCCAGATTATATTTTGTTCCATGTTAAAAACCAAAAGAAAATGTCTAGAAAAAACGACTAAACAAAGATGGTCTCATGCATGGTAGACAGGGATTCCCTTCAACCACCATAAGGCGTGCATTACTTTTCTGCATGTATGCAGTTGAGCCTGTTAGAAAGACCATGACTAAGAATGGCATGACCATTTGAAACGCGTTGGTGGAAACAGGAATTACACTGTGGATGTAAGATTTTTATCAAAATAAAGATTGAAAGAATTTGGAATCTGGCTGGAACATCGAATGATTCTTTGTTGCCAGTACCTTCTCAAACAAGGTGAGTGCCGTGCCGGTTCCATGCACAAGAGAGCTTGAGGTGAGCTGGAATTTATGTTCGTAGCCTGTTAGAAAGGCTTTCTACCCCCACATAAGTATAAAGTAGCATATAAAATGCTAAATCACATGACAGTATCTACAAAGGGCAAATATCTTAAGTACACATATGGGCATATTTTGAGTTGACTCAAATCCGGTTTTTGCATTCAGACTTTTTTCAAGTCTATATAAATCACAGACAGATCATCAGCACTTGCTATTTTTTCCACTTCAGAAATTTATTTTTTTAAAAGTTAAAGACATCAAACATTATTTGAAAAAATATGTCTTGGACGGCATAATTGGAACATATAATGTTAAGAGTCCCGTTTTGCAATATGAATATCGACACTAAATGTGGATTTGGTTAGATAAGAGGAGGACAAAATGTAAGAGGGATCATAAGTAAAGATTAGAAGACCCGATGGTCAGGTTCGGGTTCAGTCTTAAGGTTCGGCCGCCTGACCTGGACCAATCTGGCAAATTACAAACATAGAAAATTCCTTTGGAACTCCAGTCTCCAAACTCACCTTATTAAAATAGAAAAAGGGAATAAAATTAAACCATAATGTCTGAAAGATCTGACGCATTTTGGACACTTGTGCCCCCACACTGCTCTTCATGCACACTGCTCTTCATGAAGAGATCCTATGCCATTAACAAAATGGGGTCAGCTGAACTTACTGTTTTCTTTGAATCTGGCAAATTGACACCAATAACAAGTAGCCATGGCAATGGTTGTCCAAGCTGACACTCCTCGCCAGTCATAGCCATGGCTAGTTGTTAGGGGCATCAACTTGCTGGATTTTCTGTTTGGCTGGCAATATGTCCGAGAGAACGGCTGTACCCGAACCCAACCACTGGTTCCACTCATCTCTAATCACAAGAGCAAAGACTTTCTCCTCCCAATAAATTTCCTGCATATAAGGAACGGTTCTTTTGAATTACTGATTGGACTTCCAGAAACAGATTGAAAGAAGTAAAGCCAAGTCTGTTTCTACTTTCTATATAAAAAGCTCTTGGGCGATCACAGACCCCTAAACTAGAACTTGCAATGTCAATATATAACCAATTATATTAGGTATTGGACAAAAAGTATAAAAGTTTAGGATATGAATATCCCACATCCCCGCTAGTCTAGAGCAATTACTATAATCAGAACCTCTGGGAAATTCCTTCTGGCACAAAGTCAATATTTTTCTTCTACTGTTTAAGGGTTCGATGCTATTTAAGCCGAGGTTATAGGAGACCTTCTTAATACACATCCTGGGGTATGAAACAGACACTGCTTACCAGGTCACTGCTGGTGTAATTTCATCTTTATGGAATCAATAATATCTGTATTTTAGCGTTTATCTTCTCTTCCAGCTGAGGAACCCTCCATACAAATACATTTTCTATATGTGACAATATATTCTGCCTAGTAACATTTGTAACAGTATATCCCCTAGTTCTATAGACTGTAGCATTAGTGCAGGGAAATATAACATTGAGCCTCATGTATATAAAATGTTTTACAGTTTAATAGTAAATGTAAAGCCAGTAAGAAAGGACAACAGCCTTTCGATACAAAAAAGTATTGTTCCCCCTAGAGTCTCAAATTTAAAGTAAAGCAAATTGTCTGCCTGTGATAGGAACATATAAATTTAAAAATCTTTATTGATTATAAATATTAAAATCGGCCCATAGCCAAAAATCATTGCATTTGTGACATGCATCAACAGGCTTGGGTACCTCAATTAGGGACAGGACATCAATGAGTGTATTCTCAAGGGAATTAGAGGGTATATGATTGAATGTCCCCTCTATATTGGATCACCCTTGTGTAGATACACAAAAAAGCTATGATGTCACCCAATCTAATTGAATGTGGGCTATGTTCCCCTGGAGGACCCACTAATGTGCTTGGGTGATAGGTCACAGGTAGGGTGGAACTCCCCACGATGTCAACCTGTGACTTGAACCCAATGCTCAGTCATAGAAATCGTGCAGCAATGAAGATAGTAATAGCTGCACGATTACTTAAAAACACTTATGCACCTAACGCGTTTCCCTGCCACTGTTTTCATATGGCAGTTCATCAGAGGTGTGCAGAGTATCAGACGAGGATATAGCACGTACAGAACGAGCAATAGCATATCATCTCGATATCATCTAGTTATCGTGCTATATGTTTGTCAGGGTCAATGATTCTCACTGTGTCCTGCAACCCATTCACACCAGTTCAAACTCAGAGTTATTTAGTTCACTCTCTATCTGGCTACTATTTGATTGCACACAGCACTGACTGACTACCTGACAAGAACGCCGGCACTAGTTTGGCCGCGCGTCGCACGTGCACGCGCGGCTATATATGGCCTAAGCTCCGCCCATCGCCGGAAAGTGTCGGCCAATGGGATAGCGCTACATCACTGTTGAAGCCCCGCCTTGCTATGACGGACCGAGGACGTCCCCAAAGGAGGTGCGGCCCGGTCCGCCAATCAGCTGGGCCGTGATGGAGTCAACACAATCCCTCACAATTATGGCCCCTCCCCCCTCGATATCGTAAGGGCGAAAATGTATAAGCTTTGTACATCAGGACGTTATGTTCGCGGATATGCCTGGTAAGTATCTAAGAGATAACAATCATGCCGATCTAGGCTTATAGCGGACATGGGATGGCTCCGCCAGAGAGATATCAGTCATTAATCGAGTCTGTCATTTATAATTTACAATTTATAAAAACGGAAGCCTTGGGCATGGGAAGCCAGGTTCAGGGAAAGCATTGGTTAATTACAGGGATCATGATAACTAGTACTACGCTACATAAATGTATCATAGAGATCAATAATTATATGCAAATAGCTATAGTACAAGGTAACATCCAAAACAGGAATAGTTACCATGAGTGAAGACCTGAAGTTGGAATTCGGGTCATCAAACCAGCAGGCAAAAGATGTAGTGGAGGAAGCATTGGGCATCAACCCATTGTCAGAGGATCTTTACATCTATATTTGATGGTCATATAAAGCATGTATACACCAGTTGTTCATTAAGCCCATCAGGCTGTGCTGTTTTTAGCGTAAAGATCCATCTGGCTTCGTGCTGTAATAATTTTTGTCTAAAATCTCCCCCTCTTGGAGAGGGTCTCACCACCTCTATAGCTTGGAATTGGAGTATTTTGTGATCACCCCCATGATCCTGCCATATGTGGCGTGCTACAGCTGTGTCCTCACCATTTTTACAGTCATTCACATGGTCCCTGATCCTTCTCCTGAATTCTCGGCTTGTCTGTCCTACGTACTGCATACCACACATGCAGGTTATAAGGTAAATAACCCCAGTGGTCCTGCAGTTCGCAAAGTCCCTTATCCAGAATGTTTTCCCAGTAGATGAACTAGGGAAAGATTTCCCCAAGCAGATGTACTTGCACGCCTTGCACCCACTGCACCTAAAGGTGCCTTTTGGTTTCTCAGGTAACCATGTCCCTCTTCCCGATTGTGGTCCTAGATGACTATGAATCAATGTGTCCTTGATGTTGTGCCCCCGTCTATACGTAATTGAGGGGCAATCATCAATCGCATCACGGATATCTTTGTCCATCTTCAGAATGCCCCAATTGTCCGATAATATTTTTCGTACCATGTGATGACAGCCGTCAAACGTGCCAATTACACGTACTTTCTGATTATCGGTCTCACGTAATCTTGGGTTCAGGAGATCATTTCTCTGTCTTGTTAAGGCATGCTGATGTGCATCCCTCAGAATCCGTGAGGGATAGCCCTTGGCGGTAAACCTCCTTTGAAGGTCTTTAGCTGCTTCCAAGTAGTCACCCATTCCCGAGCAATTCCTTCGCATCCTCAAATACTGGCCTTTTGGTATTCCCCTTTTAAGGGGTGTTGGATGCCAGCTCTGCCAGCGCAACAAGCTGTTCGTTGCAGTGGGTTTCCTAAAGACCTTCGTTTTGAGATCTCCCGCCGAGTTGATGGATATTGTGACATCCAGGAAAGTAATCTCAATGGGGCTAATCTCGAAGGTGAAAAATAGACCCAATTCATTTAAATTGAGTCTCTGAACGAATCTGACAAAAGACTCCTTGGTGTCATTCCAGAATATGAGGATATCATCAATGAACCTCAGCCATAGCAATATGGCCGAGGTCCAATCCTCCAAATCCTCCTGGAAAACCACCTCCCTCTCCCACCAGCCCAGGTAGAGGTTTGCATATGTGGGAGCACAAGGGCTCCCCATTGCAACCCCCCTGAGCTGGTGGAAGAATTTCCCCTCAAAAAGGAAATAATTCCTCCTGAGGACAAAGTCTAGTAGTCTCAAGACTAGAGCATTGTGCGCCATGTGATGTACCCCTCTTGTTTTTAGGAATTCACCCACGGCCTCGCAGCCCCTCGAGTGCGGTATGGAACTGTAGAGAGCCTCTACATCCAAACTCGCAAGCAGGGTGCCCGTTGGAAGCGCCAGTCCATCAATCCTCCTCAGTACGTCCATGGTATCCCTTACGTACGAGGGGAGTGCAGTGACAAATGGGCGCAAAAGGGTGTCCAGGTAGATACTGACATTTTGTGTAAGGGAGTCTACCCCCGATACAATCGGTCTCCCTTTGAGGGGAGAGAGCCCCTTATGAACTTTGGGGAGGGCATAGAACGTGGCCGTGCTGGGATAGTCTGGAAGCATAAACTCCAATTCGTTTTTAGAGATGAGCTTGTCCCTCAGGGCATCCTTTAGAATCCCCGAGAGTTCCCGACGGAAAGCATCCAGGGGACTGCCGGATAGTATCTTATAGCAGTGCTCATCTCTCAGGATCCCCAGACACATCTCGACATATTTCTCCCTTCCCAGCACGACCACGTTCCCACCTTTATCAGATGGTTTGATAACGATTGTAGAGTCACTACCCAGGTCCTTTAATGCTCGCTGCTCGCCAGTAGTCAAATTCGGTCGTTGTCCCTCCCGTGTTTGCATGTCCATTAATCGGTCAGTCACTAATTTAAGAAAGACATCAATAGGGGAATTATCCCCAAGGGGTGCCAACCTTCTTGATTTGGGTTTGAGATCTGTGAAAGGGCCTTCACCAGGCGACCTCTCACCCTCTTCCGCCAAAGCTTGAAGGTTATGAAAATCCGCCATATCCTCTTCAGATAGGCCAAGCTCCATACATTGTCGTCTATTGTGGATTTTAAAAAACTTCTTCCACCTCAGACGTCTACAGAACAAATTAACATCCTTCACCCATCCGAAAATATCACATTGTGGGACCGGGACAAAAGATAGCCCTTTTGATAGGACATTAATCTCGTCCAATGAGAGGGATCTTTCAGAAAGGTTGAGGATTTGCATGTTCTCTGAGGAGGGGTGGTCAACGTGGGTCAAGATTTCTGGGGTTCCTTCCTGCCTCTCAACAGGTATTCTGTAATCGTGGGCTCCTGCCCTAAAAAACCTTCCCTATTCGGAATCCCTGATTGTGCTCCTCTTCCTCCCCTTTGACCTCTGTTCCCTCTGTTGTTTCTCCCTCCTCTGGCTCTACCCCTTGCTGTATTAGGGCTTTTTGAGCCTCTCTTCGATGATCCTCTACCACTCTGGGGTTGTGAACCCTCGGAGTCCGAAGGATCCCAATCAGACGATGATGGTTCTGTATCCCCTAACGCTTGCGTTTTACCAATGAAGTCCAAGATCTTCCCCTCTTTGAAGTCGAGAGTGTCTCTGCAGAATTGGAAATGTTTCCTTTCCTTAATATGAGAGATAAATCTCTCAATATTCTGCTGCAGGATACTTTCTTTTTTACTGAAGTCAGGATGATTGGAGAATGTTTTTATATTCTCAATTCCCTCATCCAATATTTTCGTGTTTTCAACTAGCAATATTTTCTCTTCCTCCAGTAATAAAGTCATTAGTCGCAAGGAGGATTCGATGGACTCTTTCTCCCACTTGGACATAAAAGTGGGTGATCTGATCCTAGCCGCCGGTAGTAAGCTTATCCTTAAACCCCGAGGTACAATCTTATTCTGTATGTATGTTTCTAGAGTCTTGACCTCCCAGAATGAGCGGATTTGGTTCTTATATGTCCGTGTAAGTTTTCTGAATGAAGCCGATATACTAACGTGTTGACTCTGAGACGATAGATCCCCCTCTGAGAACACCTCCCTTACGTCCTCAAGCCACCCATCGGTATTAATTTTACCAGCCAAAAATCCTGCCATCCCTAAAAAGAATTGAATTAGGTAAAGCCAGTAAGAAAGGACAACAGCCTTTCGATACAAAAAAGTATAAAAAAAAACTTATATACTCACCCTCCGGTGGCCCCGATGTGCAGCGCTGCTCCCCCGATGTCCGCTCCGCTTGTCTTCAGGCCTCTGCGCTTGTCTTCCTTCTTCTGCTGGGAGCCGCCATTGCTCTCTCCCGGGCCGGCGCCTAGTATGAAACGCCGCTGCTGACGTCATGCTAGGCGCCGCCTGGGGGAAAAACAATGGCGGCTCCCAGCAGAAGACGGGCGTGGATGCCTGAAGACGAACCGCGCGGACATCGTGGGAGCAGCGCTGCGCATCGGGGCCACCGGAGGGTGAGTATATAAGTTTTTATTTTTTTTTTTATTGAAATTAACTTATTACCGTATATACTTGTGTATAAGCCGAGGGGACGTTTTTCAGCACATTTTTTGTGCTGAAAAACTCGGCTTATACACAAGTATATACGGTAATATGTTTTTTCCCACAAAAAAAGCCTTACCTTGGCCTTTGCATCTTTTTTGTCATCCGCTTTGGCCGCTAGTAACATTAATCTGAGAATGTAGGAAACATTTAGAGGGAATTGCCCTTTCAGTTGAGGAACATTGGACTTCAAGAGCTTTTGCACCTTAGGCATTGGGATGTTGAAAAAATAGACATTTCCCACTAGGTCCTGGCCTCTTAGGTAAAGCCAGTAAGAAAGGACAACAGCCTTTCGATACAAAAAAGTATTGTTCCCCCTAGAGTCTCAAATTTAAAGTAAAGCAAATTGTCTGCCTGTGATAGGAACATATAAATTTAAAAATCTTTATTGATTATAAATATTAAAATCGGCCCATAGCCAAAAATCATTGCATTTGTGACATGCATCAACAGGCTTGGGTACCTCAATTAGGGACAGGACATCAATGAGTGTATTCTCGAGGGAATTAGAGGGTATATGATTGAATGTCCCCTCTATATTGGATCACCCTTGTGTAGATACACAAAAAAGCTATGATGTCACCCAATCTAATTGAATGTGGGCTATGTTCCCCTGGAGGACCCACTAATGTGCTTGGGTGATAGGTCACAGGTAGGGTGGAACTCCCCACGATGTCAACCTGTGACTTGAACCCAATGCTCAGTCATAGAAATCGTGCAGCAATGAAGATAGTAATAGCTGCACGATTACTTAAAAACACTTATGCACCTAACGCGTTTCCCTGCCACTGTTTTCATATGGCAGTTCATCAGAGGTGTGCAGAGTATCAGACGAGGATATAGCACGTACAGAACGAGCAATAGCATATCATCTCGATATCATCTAGTTATCGTGCTATATGTTTGTCAGGGTCAATGATTCTCACTGTGTCCTGCAACCCATTCACACCAGTTCAAACTCAGAGTTATTTAGTTCACTCTCTATCTGGCTACTATCTATCGATTTGATAGGTCCTGGCCTCTTCTTCCGGCCCTTCCTGCCATCTATAGAGGGAACAATGCCGAAACAGACCATTTTTAATGCTTTGTCATTCATTTTAACCACGTTGAAATAAGTAAGTTGCCAAAACCAGATAACAAAGTGTATCACTTTTTTCTGGATAAAATTTAAGAATCCTTAGTTGTTGAATTTGGTTAAGTGAAAATACAGTGCATTTTAACTAGCCACTAAACGTATCTGAGGACTCTCAACTTTTATCTATTTAACCACTGGCAGACAAGGGTCTCATCAGTTTTTATCTTCCGATTTTTCCTTTTATTTCTTTCATTTTATGTCTATGTTTATAGAGACTGCTTGAACTCTAGTACCAGCATTTAGCGATCAACTTTACAGTACCCTAGTGCCCATCAAGAGTAATAGGAAGTGACTAATTGAGCTCTACAGAGAGTTTTTTTTACACATTCTCTTTGCAAGCGGTGATGTAATCTATTGTCACAAGTGGATTCAATGGTGGTTGTGTCTGTAATGTAAATGACTATTCAAAAGAAAACCCCCACAAAATTAGTAGGTCTGTCTATTATTAAACCTAGTACCAAACCGAAATTGCAGGATATTGAACTAATAAACCCGTCAGGGAAATGGATGGTCACTAAGGAGTTAATGTGTATAGAGAAAATCATTATAGATGCAGTATTCAAAAATGAAATCACATAATTACGTGGGATATCAAGGATATATATCAGTATCCATCAAAAATTAATAGAAGAACAAAGGAAAAGGGAAAAATCCCCCCTCAGACCCCCTCCTTCCTACAGGTGTCATCTCACAATTTATAATTTGGACAAATCAGTATCACCTATAAATTGTGGCCTTTTATAAATTGTGACCTGGAATAAGAGTTGTTGGACCTTCATAGGCATATGAAACAAAGCACTACCTGTAACATATTTCAAACATATCTGAGGAGACCGGCCCATCGTTCATCTTGTGGAGCAGATAATTGGGAGCTCCTTCTTTCTGCCCTAGTGGCTATTGTTTTCAGCATCTCAGATATGGTTCATCCAGCCAGGTTCTTAGAGAACTTTTCTGTCACCAGATACTTTACCACACACTTCAGGACATCAGTGCCGGGTTAGCAACACATTAAAAAGGCATGTGGGCAGGTTTTGACTGCTGTACAAAGGTGCAGCAGTAACCACCAAAACGTTAAAAAGTAGCATACAAAACTATAATAATAAAAATGATAATACTTGCTTTCTAGCCATTGGCTTCATGCTGACATAAAAGTGTTATAAATGGTGCATATTCTATTTGGACATTTACTCTAGGTAGTTGGTCTAAATAACCAAATAAAGAAACGGGTAGATCTACATGTACAACATCGTAATAAGAATTGTGCATAATACCTGTCTGTAGTTCAGTGCATCTAGATAAACGGAATCATCCAGGAAGACGACTGATTTGCACGGCATGTTGATTCCCAGAGCAAGAGAACCAGTGGCTGTTACAACCTGAAATTAATTGCAATTTTTTGTTATCAAAATAATAATAATTATTAATAAAACTAAATTTACTTTATGTGTTAGATACATAAAAAAGACTGAGAATAAGGGGTTTTCCACCCCAAACACATTAGAAAAGAATAAAAACATGTTACAAAATTAGGATTATGGATTGAGGTTTTTATTCATGGTGCCGGATAAAAACATTTCTTTATATGCTTTATTATTGTATGTAAGTAAAACAATTTTACTGTAGTGGATTGTTATAAATATTCCCCTCATATGGAAATCCGCTCACCATTGTGGTGATACAAATGTTCCATCTTTAATAATATTTGTTTCTAAAATTCACAGGTAACCTTTTATTTATAAGCAGGTGGTTGCGTATAGCTGTGCACATACTTACCCTTATGTAACCCATCCTAAACAGCATCTCAACAAGTCTCCTTCCTTTAGCATCTACTGATCCATGGTGATAACCAACTCCTTTTCGTGACAAACCTATAAGTCTTGAGTGATGTGAATTTCTTGTATTAAAATAGAGTTGTTCTAATGTCTGTAACAAATAAGTTAATTATTATTAACTAGTATAAAAAAGAAAGACAAAAAATACAGACTTATTGTTTGTGTACACAGTTGGTTGGTGAACCAGCACCTCTATTTGTAGCTTCTTACCAAAAAAAACTTATATAAAGCAGAATGCAATCAGGAAAGCAACAAAGGAAGTCCACATCAGTTGATCAGTTGTGCATGACCATTTTGCTCCATTCATCTCTATGGGGCTGATGGAAATCACTCAGAAATTTCCGTCTGCTCCATTGAGATGTATGGAGCAGAACGGTCATGCGCGGCCGTCTGCTCCATTACTCTCCCGGAGCGACAAGGGATCCGATTGAGGTACCTGGGACCTCATCGGACCCCTCATTTTTGTGATCTGTGGTCTCATTGAGACCCCCACCAATCAGCAAGTTAGCTGTGGATAGGTTGTAACTTTGATTCATGGGAAAAACACCTTTAAAGGACATCTGCCATCAGTAAACTAAGCACACTTACCTGTAGGTGTGTGCCCCCTCTGGTAGGATCTGCTCTTCTTTTAGCTTCTTATGATCTTGTTTTTAAGAAATAAAGAATTTAAAAAATCATGCAAATGAGACTGAGGTGCTCTAGGCACCATTAACACCTATGAAGCCCGGAGCTTCTCAGGCTCATTTGCATAGTTTAAAAAGTCTTTTTAAAAGAAAAACAAAAAACAAGGCATAAGAAGCTAAAAGAAAAGAAGATCCTGCCAGAGGGGGCACACACCAGTATGTCAGCGTGCTTGGTTTACAATCCTTGTTCCCGGTGGTAGATTTCCTTTATGGAGAATTTTCATTCAACTGTAATAAAACTATTAAATAAGCAGATATATTTCTGTTGTGCACTTATACATTACATACTGCAGTGATGTGTTTTTCATGCAAGTGTTAATCAATGTACAGTTTCTATTACTTTTCTTATAATGATTTTAGCATTTAGCATTTAGCAAGTATTTAGAAGAAGAGCCCTGATGTTGTAGCTCGTTAATTTTTTATGTTAGATATGGTTCACTAAATGGTTTCTTACCTCTTTGTCCACAGCTCTGACATCAGCATAAGTACAATCAGAAGGAAGTTCATTGAACTTTTCAATCTGTTTCATTAAACTGTCATAATTGGCTTTTCTAGTCATCAGTTCATCCACTTTACTTGATGCTCTGTTAAGAACATTGTAAAAAGTATTTGACATATGACATAGGTAGGCACAAGTAGTACAACAAATGTTTTAACTTACAAATAGGCAATGTATAAATAAAATATAATAAAATCTTAAACTACAACTTAAATATTGACTGCAACTAGGGATGAAAAACCCACAAAACAGCAAACTGAAAAGGCTGAAAAGGCGCTGAATTCCACCTGGTGCCTTTAAGTTGGCAGTCTGAACAGTGCTCTATTGCTAGACTGCTGTCTCTCTGCAGTCCTTGCTCTGAACCAGCTGGGGTTAAGGCCCTCACCATTCCAGAGCCCTGCCTCTCACTTGTAGCATACCCTGGTATGAACCAAATTGGGTGTGTTAGGCACCCATGAATCCAGCGACTGAACAAACTATGCCATTACAAATAGCAGACAGATCTAGGGAGAGATCTCTGTTCATCAATGGCCCCCTGAGGGCCCTGTGACTATATTGGCTACTGTTGGGGCACTGTTAGTATATTGGCTACTATTATACTATTATGATATTGACCACTATTATTGCCACAATATATTGGCATCTCCGGGGGCCTTGTAACTATATTGGCTACTGTGGGGTACTAGTCGGTGTATGTATTAGCTAAAGTTGGGGCACTGGTGCTACACTGGCTACTGTGGTGCCCTTTTATGATATTGGTTATTGTGGGGTCCCTGTTAGTTACTATATTGGGTAGAAATATAGTGATCTATAGGGGAGTGAGGAAACAGTATTACATTTGGGATATGAAGGCAAAGAAGATAAGATGAAGTGAAATTAAGTATCCAAAATGTTGGTGTTGCAAAATCTACAGAGACTAGTTGTGGTCAGAAGAAGATTAAAGAGACTACCCCAATCAAAGTTAACATTTGTTTTTCACCAGTTTTACAGTAGGCGCTTGTATTACTCAAGAGTTCAACATTCTGCTGCATCTCCCCCCATGCTGTGATATGCTTTGCTTTTTCTATTTTGAGGGCATCTACAAAGAAACTTTTTGTAATTAATTTTTCTGGGCTTTGTGACTGTATTTATGTACTGAAATTGGTTCTGGTGTGCAGTTGACACATTTTTGTATTTGAGGGATGTTAAAGAGGCTGTACTGGCCTATAAATGAGTGCATGTAGATATATAACTTAATTGTCTGTGTAGGTAGACAATATATGTAAACAATTTTATTCAAAGTTAGCTAAATGTTTATTATAAATTTTAGGCTACAATACTATAAAGTTGAAATATGTAAATTATAAAGCTTTTAGAAACAAAAAAATATTTATATAAACAATATTTCAAATATTGTAATTCTTTATTATAAAAAGTATCACTTTTGCGCATGTTGCACTACACGGCCAAATAGGGAGCCTGAATCCAATCCCTGCATGCGACATAAATAACTCAAGCGGGTACAATATGAGTACAGTTGGCTACTTGTAATTTTATGACAAGTAAGTTAAAGGGCAGTGACCAACTGGACATTCACATTTAATTTAATTCATCTGCCTTATACACAAATTTCTTCAACTGAGTGTAATTAAAAAATTGTACTTGTGTGAAGACAATTTCCCATAAATGTAGTCATATTATCCATTATAAATGAAGGACAGCTGTCCATGGATACGACCAAAACTGCTGGAGGAATTGTGCAAAGAAACAAATTGCTTTCTTATATAGCACACACGCAGCGCTGCACAAATCTTGTAAAATTTGACTTATATGAAAACAATGTGTTAATAAACTCTGAAACCAGGTGGTCATGCACCTCAATTGCGCATGTGTGGCCACCACTGCCAGAGCATTGGGATGGTCATATCCAAGGACAACTATTTTGTTTCTAAGGGAAACCTGGCTACCTTTATGGGAAATTATCATCACACAGATACTTTTTTTTTTAATAACATGCAGTTGAAGATCTCTCTCTCTCTCTGTGTATGCCCAGATGAGAATATTCAATTAAGTAAATACTTACAGCGTACTAATAATTATTTTAATTGATTTTACCTCAGAATGCTTTCTGATTGTGCTGCCCTATAAAAAAAAAACAATGTTTTATTAACATATTGTAAACAATAAATATTGGCAGCTAACTAGAAATGATCATATGCAGACCAATTAATCTACGTAAAAAGTGAAGCAATTTTGTCATTACTTTGAACTACTTCTCTTGAGTTACAACTTATGTTATTGCCCAGACCCGTGTTCAGCACACTTTTAATTTACAGTACTGATCCAATATACATTAGAGTCTATAAATGAAGAACAGTAGCTGTAATGCAAGGTATGCCAATCAACTAAATCATTAACAATTAAAGGGGTTCACCAGTTTTTTTTTTTAATACATTCAACTCCTTGGGTGGTTCACCCATCACTGCCAAATTTTGTTCCTTTACATAGACCGGCAATGCCTTCCCAACCACTGGTGTTGCTACTGCATGAAACTAAGGCTATATTCACACTGCCGTTGCCCGCCCGTACCGTACCGTAGCGGGCAACGGCAGTGTACGGGGAGAGGAGGAGGAGGAGGTGAGCGCAGCTCACCCCCGCCCCTCTCCATAGCAACCTATGGCGCACGGCGCCGTATTACGGGAAAAGATAGGACAGGTCCTATCTTTTTCCCGGGTACGGAACGGTACGGTGCCGCATGTGTGCTGCACCGTACCGCTCCCGTAGGGTGCCGTGCGCCCATAGAAGTGTATGGGGGACATATATCGGCCGTATATACGTCGGCCGTATATACGTCCCCCATACGTTAGTGTGAATGTAGCCTAAGCTATAGCATGTGCATGGCAGTGGTCATGATGGGAGCATATGTGTAAGTTTATGTTCTTTATAATGTCAAAAGCCCCACCACCACCATGTATAAACAATTGTGCAGACCTGGACAACCAGTTAAAGGAAACATGTATTTTTTAACAAACAGACACAATGCCATAGATTACTTTCCATTATTAAGGCATGTATTCTGTTCTGTTTCCCAGTTTTAGGAACAGCTTATTTGGGACATTAAAAAATTGAGAAATCTCAGAACCAAAATGCATCATGCACATTTCAAGGGGTTTGCCCACGAAAGAAAGTTTTCAAATTCTAATCCCCTAGTGATGTTATTATGATAAAGATAACTTTTAACCCCGTTCTTTACAATTTTAATCAATATTATTTCTGCTTTTACTCCTATCACTGTATTAGCTGAAATGGACGGGCACTATTCTATGCTGATTTCACAAATGCTTTTGGTAGCATTCTAAATCATTTCAGTAGTTAATATAAGTTTATTATAAATTACCTGGCTCCCTGACAGCAGCGTGTGGTGAGCCCCAGGGGAGGGGGGGGGGGGCAGCTGCAGCCTGTGTGTGGAGAGGGGGATGGGGTGGAGTAGAGAAAGAATGCATAAGGGGATACAGGCACACAGGCTGCAGCTCCCCCTCCCCTAGGACTCACCACAAACCGCTGACAGGGAGCCAAGTATATTGAACCTATATAAACAACTGAAATTATTCAGAATGCTGACAATGGCATTTTTATCAGCATAGTATAGGCTATTGCAACCTGTCACCAGATAAAAATGACATTCCTGGTGACAGGTTAACTTTAAATGTCCTTCAAAACGGTGTCTTTTACCCTAAAACAGGTAAAGCCACGACATCTTAGATGCATGATGTTTCATAATCGCATGCCATGAAAGAAAACCTTAGAAACAAGACTTACTGAAGACCCTTTTCTAATTTTTCTGCTTTTGCTTGAACTTTCTTGATATTTTTCTCGTCCTCCTCAGTCCGTTTCATTTTCCACTTTTCATTCAGATGCTTATCCAGATTTTTTGCTAAACCTTCTACTAAATCAAGTTTAAATCTAAAAAATATTACATTAAAATGTAACATCTTAATTATTGTTGAAGAGAAATAAGTTACAATTGTTTTGTAATACTAAGCTTAAAGGAAATACACCACATGGATGCAGCATTTTACATCAAGCACACTTACAGGCTGGTGTGTGTCCGCTGAAACAGGATCTGTCTACCTTCTAATGGCCTCAATTTAGAGAATAGTGTCTTTTAAAATTATGCAAATGAGCCACCGCAGCTCCTGCTTGCTCCATGGTCTACAAATGATGTGACCTCCGTGCAGCGATACTGCCTACCTCATATTCAGGGGACTCACACCAGTGTGTAAGTGTGCTTGGTTTAAAGTACTGCATCCATGTTTTATAATTGTAATGTCTAAGCAAAACTGTGGCACTGTCAGTGGCTTTTTAATTGTGGGTAGAAATGCTAACGAATTAGTGCTATTTGTGTATATATTGTTACAGTTAGCTTGTCACATGCAAAAAAGCCATAGCTTATGTGAGGGTGACTGTGGAATCCCCAGGCCACATCGATAAGTGTGCAGATGGTACAATTTTGACATTACAGGCAGTCCCCGGGTTACGTACAAGATAGGGTCTGGAGGTTTGTTCTTAAGTTGAATTTGTATGTAAGTCGAAACTGTATATTTTATAATTGTAGATCCAGATAAAAAAAGTTTTGGCCCCAGTGACAATTGGAGTTTAAACATTTTTTGCTGTAATGGGACCAAGGATTATCAATAAAGCTTAATTACAGACATATTACAGATGATTATTGCAGTCTGGAACTATAGTAAAGCATTCAGAAAGCTTCACCAGAGGTCAGAGGGGTCTGTCTGTAACTATGGGTTGTCTGTAAGTCAGGTGTCCTTAAGTAGGGGACCGCCTGTATACTGTCGGGTGGAAGGACTAGATGCATTATAGGAATATTTGGCATGTGCTGGCATAGAAGGTGACACATAAAAGTGACTAGTCTTTAGAACCCATACCACTAATCTGTCTGTTATGAAAGAGAATCCACAACTAAATTTGCTATATCTCATTTTTTATAGCTAACTTGTAGATCATTACAACTATAAAACTGGTATAGTATAACTCAAATACTAACTTACGCAAAAAAAATAGCAGGAAGTTTGTCCATTTTCTCTAATTCTTCAACAAGCAGAGGAAAATATTTGGTACATTCTACCTCAGATGACTCCTTAGGTTTAAGGCTTTTCATTACATCTGAAACCTGCAGAAACATGATACATACCGGTGCATGCTTTTCATTTAAAATGCCGATATTATAAAGACAAATACAGCCAAATGCAAGTATGACACATATAAAAAGGAAGGGTTAACCTTTTGAACTCCTCTAAACTGCAAAGTTGCCCATCCGAATGCTACAGTAAGCTCATTGGTTTCACAGGCACATAGGACAACCTCCACACTAAATGCCTAGTAGCACAAATATACATGGACAACAAGTATACAATTAAATTAAGCCATAGACTAATGGAAATATTGTAGAGAAGAAAACACGATCCAGCTCATTTGTCTCTTTAAAATACGTTGCCTTCTTTATTAAATAGACATCTTGGACATACACTTCACAGACACAAGGCCTTGTTTTCTTCTCTACAATATTTCTGTTGGACCGTGATGTTTAGGATCGAATCCTGGCTCCCGGCATGAAAAGAGGGTAAGCAGGAAAACCCTATAACCAATAGGCTAATGGAGATACCTTACCCGTATTTGTGCCCACACTGCAGGCACCTCAGCGCACGTCTCACAGATTTTGCTTCTACAGGGTGTGTACTCACTAACCTACCATGTTGGCTTTTCATACATTTTTATTAAAAGAGATATTACAATAATAGCAAATGAACCATCTTTTTATCTTGAATACGAATGACCTCATTGCCTAGATGGCACTCGAGCTCCAGTGTCATGGCAAGAGCATATTTCACACTCCCGGTCGTGTCCCGTGTAAGTACAGACCTTGAAACACCGTGCATCTTCTGCAATGATCTAATATGTTCGAGCAGTCATAAGAGGGTTCCTGTCCGATACACCAAAAGCCTCTGTATGTATCGCGCTGCGAGAAGCATGAACACCTGCATATGCTAAATATCCCCCATACTACAAAGATCATTGCGGAGGATGCACCTGAGGTACACAAGCACTATGGTGCTGGTAAGGGGGCGCCTCTGATCATCTGTGTTTTCAGATCCTCTTACACATGGGGAATCTGGGTCTGTGTACTAACAGAAGCCGTGACCATAACTTTATCATGCCAAGTGCACAGAAAGTCAGGCAGCATCTAGGCAATGAGGAGACAAAAAAAGGATATTGTCAGTCTGTGTGGAGTTATAGATCAGGGGCCAATTTACACACCTGCTTTTCATTCAGGTATCTATTTTATTAAGAGCGTTTATTAGTGGTACAAGAATTATTAGTGGTCAATAATTTAAAAAACTGTGAATAAAAAAGTACCGATTTGGCCTTTTCTTTGGCCTGTGATGTTCAGGACATAACAGTTGAAGGAAAATTAAACACTTGCAATTAGTTTTGGCTTTTTAAATTCTGATTAGAATATAAAATTTTATGGAAAAATTAGCTAAACTTAGTTTTTAAAGTGAAGCCCCTTGCTGCTGATTCCCTTTTTTTACATTTAGCATTTCCATTTTTCACTCGCCAACTTTAAAAATCCCTAACTTTTTTCTTATTCGCGTGCAGCTTGCCTCACAAATGTGCAGGGTCTGCCAGATTATTGAATACGGTCTACAATTAAGAGGCGTTCCATGCACAGTGCAACTGCGACACAAAACTGGGGCAGACACTACTTAAATACATGTGCAAGCTCCAAAGTCATTGGGGCACATTTACTTACCCGGTCCCTGTGCGATCCCCGAGGTGCGTTGTCCGATGAGGATGAAGTCTTCTGCAATTCACCAAGATCGTGCGCCCGGTATCCTGCATGTGTTGCTTCCCCGCTGAGGTCCGCCGGAGTTCACCTTCTTCTTCCCGTTGTATGTGACTGCATGTCTTGCGACACAATTTAATTTTAAATCCCGCGCTTAGTCCGAATCAGTCAGGTTGTCCGACGGCACCGCCCCCCCTATTTGTGTTGCATGAAAGTCTGCGCGATTGCGCCAAAAAACCCCTGTGCTCAGAAAACCCCTGTTAAATGTGGTGCAAAACAGAAATAGTCGGGAAACCCGACAGAAATGTGGTGTGCAGACCCTTGGTAAATGTGCCCCATTCTTTCTAGTGTAAAGTCAAACAGAAAACTGGCGCAGCCAGAATAATAGATCTGGCCCAATTTGTTTATTTTTCACTAAAATGTCTGCTTTTTCTACAGTGAGAAGTCTAATGGAGTGACTTTAGTGGAGGAGCAGGGTAGGCTCCAGGTTTCAGTAGGCCCCTGGGCAACAGAGCCTCAGTGGGCCCCTTCCCAGTGAAATCACTTGGCGGCATCAAGTATTCAAAAACTAAAACAGTCTCCTGGTCCCTAAAATATTTCCTAGTTTATCATACCAAATAACACTCTCATGGTTATTTGATATATACAGCTCCTCATAGTTATTTTATATAAGTCCTCCTGACACTCTATGGATTCATTAGATACATCCCCCTCACCCCCATGAATTCTTTATGTACAGCCTTATATGCCACCCCCAGCAGCGCTGGGCCCTGGCACTTGCCCAGGAATATCCAGTGCTGGCGCTGGCCCTGCTGAGAATTTAACTTTGGCAGATGTTTATTACATCTTTTCCAGTCAAACTATATTTAATAATCTCCTCAGCCCCTCCTGTTCTATAACATGCTGCCTTATTTGTCTTTTTATGGTGACAGGTTTGCTTTAACAAACCTATTATCTTATTTAATTTTTTGACAAGTTTCCATATCACTTTGGGGGAATGCCAGGATCCTGGGGTAGTGGACCCACTGGACCACCGTGGGCAAAGGCATAGGCCGACACCTGGGACTGGAATATAAGTGGCACCTGGACTTCACCAGAGCCCGCCTGGATTTCACCAAAGCGGGTTGGACTTGCTGCGGCAAGTCACCATCAGGTCGTTCCACAGGTTGCGACTTTGTCTGCGGTGGCAGCCAAGGCGTGGTACAAGGACGTTAGGCAGGAAAGTAGTCCGGGACAGGCAGGAGGTCAAGACAGGTGGGAAAGGTTCAGGGTCAGAGGCAGAGCAGCCCTTTAAATCTCCGGAAGCCAGAATGCGCGAGCTCTAGGAGCCTGTAGGAGCCAGCGCTGGATCGTGGAGAGGTGAGAGCCAAGACTGAGGACCGGGGGCACACAGAGTAGCACTACTGATAGGAGATTTACTTTGCCTTCTCCGCCAGATTTATGGAAGAGATAACACCTGGATCTATTACAAGGCTGGAGCTTCGTAGTAGTTCCGGGCGTCGGAGCACCATCAGGGGGGATTTTAAGACTAGCCCTTAAGACACCAGTTTTAATAAATTCCCCTCTTTGTGTCTCTGTTCTCTATTTCATGCATCCTATTCTCATACTGAGTGACAAATATCATTCAAGTTATGCTGTGATGATTCTTCCATTAATAATAGATACATTTTTACAAAGGAATCTTAATACTTCACCATATTACCTTTTTATTATATCCCTTTTGAACCCAGTCAACAAATTCTTTTTTCAGTGCTTCTTCATAGTCAGATGTATCATTTTTTGTTATTATAATTTTGTCCTTCAGGAATATGTTCTCTTCTGGATCTAAGTCCTATAGGGAAACAAAATAGTTAACAACAGATGAAAAACTATTAAATTAAATTTATTTTTGGAACAATATCAATGATTAGAAATTAAAGAATTTTACTTACTTTGTGTTGATATATTTATTTAAGTGACTAACAGAAGTAAAGCAAAAACTGACTTTTTAATGCATAGCTTATTGTAGATGAATTATGTGCCTACTAGAGCAATAACATTGTTCCTGAATGCAGTGTCACCTGGCTCAGGTGTTTTCAATGTTATACTTCTGTAGACTATGTGGTTGATGTATTAGGCTTTGTTTGGCAGACTTAATAAATGCTCACCAGGTGCACAAAAAGACAGAATAGCTAAGAGGTTTCGACATCTTAATTACCTGTGCACCAGAATTAAAATCTACAGGTAAATTCTGTTCATAGGCTTCAGTGAAAAACTTCTGAAGTTTATAGTAAGTTTGACTGGACAGTGATTTTTCCCTGCCTTGCTTTTTAAAAAGTGGTGCTTGTGACACAAATGGCCCAAAAAGTCACAAATCCCATAGCGTTCATCCAGATTAAAAAGTGTTGTTCCATGATTAATGCACTGCAGAACATCATGATTGAACATCATGGTCTTCCAACATAAGGGAAGACACATAAGGCAATGTGAATATATAATAATAATAATAATAATAATAATAATAATAATAGGTATTAAAGAGTATTGTAATGCATTGTAGAATCATATGTTCAATTTCCTTAGTGAGGCTGTAAAGAAAAATACTTAAAGGGATACTCCTGGAATATGAATGTCTAATACAAAAACCCATAATGGTATAAATAAATGAATACAATAAAACTTAATGTCATTAATCACAAAACTGAGCTTACTTAATTTGCTTTTCCAAGATGGCCATCACAGGATACTACAAATCCCATGATCCCCATGTTCGCAGTAGCATCTCCTCCCTCTCATGGGAAGCACTGCAAGCAACTAACTACAACCAAACATAGTTATGATTACGTGAGCTTCCCAGGGAAGTGCAGGACATGTGATGTGGACATGTGACCAGCAGCCATCTTATGTCCTGTGTCTGCTCCACAGAGATAAAATCAGTGGTCTGATTAAAAGGCCAATAGCATTTAATTTTTTTATTATAGCATATGTCCACAACATTTTTCTGCTAAAGGGAGCTAAATTTTATAAAACAGCTAATTACATATTAGCTTATATTTTAAGGATCTATTTAAATATGAATTATGGGTATTCGTGGAATACCCCTCTAAAAGACTTCAATCACATTTTTTCATTATATCATTTTCTTATATAAAAAATTATAAATGGTGTTTTTGTGTCCCAAGTAAGGAATAAGCAGTAACAAAGTTATATGCACAACTCTAAAAAAGCTCTCAATAAAGAAAGTGGTAAACAATGGAGTATGAGCTAAAAAACTGATATTAAAAATTTTTTAAAAATCCAAAAATTGACGAGTTTTTGGACCTTAGTGAGACATCCTGTTATTTCCCATGCTTGCTTCGCTGGCTAATAACTTTCATAGACACAGGATAAGATTTCTGGCGACTTTTAATTGCGTGGCATGTGGGCAGAACCACACTTGGTAATTCTACTGTATAGGTTTTGGGTTTCTCTCCCTCCCTCCATCTCTTTTTTTTATCACCTTAGGGGTTTTTATTTAGTTTGATACGCTAGATTCACAATATAGACTTTATATAATAGGTTTATAATAGGATTATACCGTATATACTCGAGTATAAGCCGACCCGAGTATAAGCCGAGACCCCTAATTTTACCACTGAAAACTGGGAAAACCTATTGACTCGAGTATAAGCCGAGGGTGTAGTATACAGCCAGCCCCCATGTAGTATACAGCCAACCAGCCCCCATGTAGTATACAGCCAGCCCCCAGTAGTATACAGCTTGCCCCCAGTAGTATACAGCTTGTCCCCTTGCAGTATACAGCTTGCCCCCAGTAGTATACAGCTTGAAATATAATCCGTGTGATTTTACAGATTAAGTCGAAGGAAGGAAGGATAAAAACCTTCTCCACCTGCTCGTCCCATCTCATCGTCATGATAATATATTACTCTCGGTAATGTATATAATAGTGGTGCCCATGATCAATCCCCTCATCTACAGTCTACGCAACAAGGAACTCTTAAGGTCTTGTCAGAAGTTAACTGAAGACTGACATAAAAATGTTGACTTTTTAAACACAATAAGAAATGGACAATTCAGATGCAGTAACCCATCAAATCACTATTTATAGCTCTATTTATTACTACGATCCATTATAGGACTGAAGGATGGGAGAAGATGTTTTTTATTTAATTATACATTTTTTGTATGACCTACGGTGTTATCAAGATTGTGATCTGCTAATTATTCCTGACAAAAGTGCGCCACATCACAGGATGATAACATCCGGCACCGAGTAAGATACCGAGGGTCTTTTTGACCTATCCGATGCAGCCTTATAAGCATCATTTACTTTTTAATTTCAAAAACCGGACCTCATTGGTACCCGGTCTATCCACTCTAGACGCAGAATGATGATTCTTCAATGTGACCCTAGACAATTAATTGAATAAGAAGTAGTTTATAGAACTTTCCAAGGATTTCTCAGGGAAAAGGAAATGCTAATTTTTTTCTAGACCATAAAAAATAAAAAAAAAACCCTGTGCAATCATTAGTAACATGCATAGTACGACCCGTGATTGTGGCCGGTGCATTGTAATAAAGATCCATGCCCACGACGTGTGCTCAACCAGGATGGTTTAAGGCTATAACATATGGTCATGTGAAGAATGGAGCAAGCGCCCCTCATGCCCCCTTTCTTTCGACAGAAAGTTGCGCTGCAAAAAAAAAAACTTATATACTCACCCTCCGGTGGCCCCGATGTGCAGCGCTGCTCCCCCGATGTCCGCTCCGCTTGTCTTCAGGCCTCTGCGCTTGTCTTCCTTCTTCTGCTGGGAGCCGCCATTGCTCTCTCCCGGGCCGGCGCCTAGTATGAAACGCCGCTGCTGACGTCATGCTAGGCGCCGCCTGGGGGAAAAACAATGGCGGCTCCCAGCAGAAGACGGGCGTGGATGCCTGAAGACGAACCGCGCGGACATCGTGGGAGCAGCGCTGCGCATCGGGGCCACCGGAGGGTGAGTATATAAGTTTTTATTTTTTTTTTTATTGAAATTAACTTATTACCGTATATACTTGTGTATAAGCCGAGGGGACGTTTTTCAGCACATTTTTTGTGCTGAAAAACTCGGCTTATACACAAGTATATACGGTAATATGTTTTTTCCCACAAAAAAAGCCTTACCTTGGCCTTTGCATCTTTTTTGTCATCCGCTTTGGCCGCTAGTAACATTAATCTGAGAATGTAGGAAACATTTAGAGGGAATTGCCCTTTCAGTTGAGGAACATTGGACTTCAAGAGCTTTTGCACCTTAGGCATTGGGATGTTGAAAAAATAGACATTTCCCACTAGGTCCTGGCCTCTTAGGTAAAGCCAGTAAGAAAGGACAACAGCCTTTCGATACAAAAAAGTATTGTTCCCCCTAGAGTCTCAAATTTAAAGTAAAGCAAATTGTCTGCCTGTGATAGGAACATATAAATTTAAAAATCTTTATTGATTATAAATATTAAAATCGGCCCATAGCCAAAAATCATTGCATTTGTGACATGCATCAACAGGCTTGGGTACCTCAATTAGGGACAGGACATCAATGAGTGTATTCTCGAGGGAATTAGAGGGTATATGATTGAATGTCCCCTCTATATTGGATCACCCTTGTGTAGATACACAAAAAAGCTATGATGTCACCCAATCTAATTGAATGTGGGCTATGTTCCCCTGGAGGACCCACTAATGTGCTTGGGTGATAGGTCACAGGTAGGGTGGAACTCCCCACGATGTCAACCTGTGACTTGAACCCAATGCTCAGTCATAGAAATCGTGCAGCAATGAAGATAGTAATAGCTGCACGATTACTTAAAAACACTTATGCACCTAACGCGTTTCCCTGCCACTGTTTTCATATGGCAGTTCATCAGAGGTGTGCAGAGTATCAGACGAGGATATAGCACGTACAGAACGAGCAATAGCATATCATCTCGATATCATCTAGTTATCGTGCTATATGTTTGTCAGGGTCAATGATTCTCACTGTGTCCTGCAACCCATTCACACCAGTTCAAACTCAGAGTTATTTAGTTCACTCTCTATCTGGCTACTATCTATCGATTTGATAGGTCCTGGCCTCTTCTTCCGGCCCTTCCTGCCATCTATAGAGGGAACAATGCCGAAACAGACCATTTTTAATGCTTTGTCATTCATTTTAACCACGTTGAAATAAGTAAGTTGCCAAAACCAGATAACAAAGTGTATCACTTTTTTCTGGATAAAATTTAAGAATCCTTAGTTGTTGAATTTGGTTAAGTGAAAATACAGTGCATTTTAACTAGCCACTAAACGTATCTGAGGACTCTCAACTTTTATCTATTTAACCACTGGCAGACAAGGGTCTCATCAGTTTTTATCTTCCGATTTTTCCTTTTATTTCTTTCATTTTATGTCTATGTTTATAGAGACTGCTTGAACTCTAGTACCAGCATTTAGCGATCAACTTTACAGTACCCTAGTGCCCATCAAGAGTAATAGGAAGTGACTAATTGAGCTCTACAGAGAGTTTTTTTTACACATTCTCTTTGCAAGCGGTGATGTAATCTATTGTCACAAGTGGATTCAATGGTGGTTGTGTCTGTAATGTAAATGACTATTCAAAAGAAAACCCCCACAAAATTAGTAGGTCTGTCTATTATTAAACCTAGTACCAAACCGAAATTGCAGGATATTGAACTAATAAACCCGTCAGGGAAATGGATGGTCACTAAGGAGTTAATGTGTATAGAGAAAATCATTATAGATGCAGTATTCAAAAATGAAATCACATAATTACGTGGGATATCAAGGATATATATCAGTATCCATCAAAAATTAATAGAAGAACAAAGGAAAAGGGAAAAATCCCCCCTCAGACCCCCTCCTTCCTACAGGTGTCATCTCACAATTTATAATTTGGACAAATCAGTATCACCTATAAATTGTGGCCTTTTATAAATTGTGACCTGGAATAAGAGTTGTTGGACCTTCATAGGCATATGAAACAAAGCACTACCTGTAACATATTTCAAACATATCTGAGGAGACCGGCCCATCGTTCATCTTGTGGAGCAGATAATTGGGAGCTCCTTCTTTCTGCCCTAGTGGCTATTGTTTTCAGCATCTCAGATATGGTTCATCCAGCCAGGTTCTTAGAGAACTTTTCTGTCACCAGATACTTTACCACACACTTCAGGACATCAGTGCCGGGTTAGCAACACATTAAAAAGGCATGTGGGCAGGTTTTGACTGCTGTACAAAGGTGCAGCAGTAACCACCAAAACGTTAAAAAGTAGCATACAAAACTATAATAATAAAAATGATAATACTTGCTTTCTAGCCATTGGCTTCATGCTGACATAAAAGTGTTATAAATGGTGCATATTCTATTTGGACATTTACTCTAGGTAGTTGGTCTAAATAACCAAATAAAGAAACGGGTAGATCTACATGTACAACATCGTAATAAGAATTGTGCATAATACCTGTCTGTAGTTCAGTGCATCTAGATAAACGGAATCATCCAGGAAGACGACTGATTTGCACGGCATGTTGATTCCCAGAGCAAGAGAACCAGTGGCTGTTACAACCTGAAATTAATTGCAATTTTTTGTTATCAAAATAATAATAATTATTAATAAAACTAAATTTACTTTATGTGTTAGATACATAAAAAAGACTGAGAATAAGGGGTTTTCCACCCCAAACACATTAGAAAAGAATAAAAACATGTTACAAAATTAGGATTATGGATTGAGGTTTTTATTCATGGTGCCGGATAAAAACATTTCTTTATATGCTTTATTATTGTATGTAAGTAAAACAATTTTACTGTAGTGGATTGTTATAAATATTCCCCTCATATGGAAATCCGCTCACCATTGTGGTGATACAAATGTTCCATCTTTAATAATATTTGTTTCTAAAATTCACAGGTAACCTTTTATTTATAAGCAGGTGGTTGCGTATAGCTGTGCACATACTTACCCTTATGTAACCCATCCTAAACAGCATCTCAACAAGTCTCCTTCCTTTAGCATCTACTGATCCATGGTGATAACCAACTCCTTTTCGTGACAAACCTATAAGTCTTGAGTGATGTGAATTTCTTGTATTAAAATAGAGTTGTTCTAATGTCTGTAACAAATAAGTTAATTATTATTAACTAGTATAAAAAAGAAAGACAAAAAATACAGACTTATTGTTTGTGTACACAGTTGGTTGGTGAACCAGCACCTCTATTTGTAGCTTCTTACCAAAAAAAACTTATATAAAGCAGAATGCAATCAGGAAAGCAACAAAGGAAGTCCACATCAGTTGATCAGTTGTGCATGACCATTTTGCTCCATTCATCTCTATGGGGCTGATGGAAATCACTCAGAAATTTCCGTCTGCTCCATTGAGATGTATGGAGCAGAACGGTCATGCGCGGCCGTCTGCTCCATTACTCTCCCGGAGCGACAAGGGATCCGATTGAGGTACCTGGGACCTCATCGGACCCCTCATTTTTGTGATCTGTGGTCTCATTGAGACCCCCACCAATCAGCAAGTTAGCTGTGGATAGGTTGTAACTTTGATTCATGGGAAAAACACCTTTAAAGGACATCTGCCATCAGTAAACTAAGCACACTTACCTGTAGGTGTGTGCCCCCTCTGGTAGGATCTGCTCTTCTTTTAGCTTCTTATGATCTTGTTTTTAAGAAATAAAGAATTTAAAAAATCATGCAAATGAGACTGAGGTGCTCTAGGCACCATTAACACCTATGAAGCCCGGAGCTTCTCAGGCTCATTTGCATAGTTTAAAAAGTCTTTTTAAAAGAAAAACAAAAAACAAGGCATAAGAAGCTAAAAGAAAAGAAGATCCTGCCAGAGGGGGCACACACCAGTATGTCAGCGTGCTTGGTTTACAATCCTTGTTCCCGGTGGTAGATTTCCTTTATGGAGAATTTTCATTCAACTGTAATAAAACTATTAAATAAGCAGATATATTTCTGTTGTGCACTTATACATTACATACTGCAGTGATGTGTTTTTCATGCAAGTGTTAATCAATGTACAGTTTCTATTACTTTTCTTATAATGATTTTAGCATTTAGCATTTAGCAAGTATTTAGAAGAAGAGCCCTGATGTTGTAGCTCGTTAATTTTTTATGTTAGATATGGTTCACTAAATGGTTTCTTACCTCTTTGTCCACAGCTCTGACATCAGCATAAGTACAATCAGAAGGAAGTTCATTGAACTTTTCAATCTGTTTCATTAAACTGTCATAATTGGCTTTTCTAGTCATCAGTTCATCCACTTTACTTGATGCTCTGTTAAGAACATTGTAAAAAGTATTTGACATATGACATAGGTAGGCACAAGTAGTACAACAAATGTTTTAACTTACAAATAGGCAATGTATAAATAAAATATAATAAAATCTTAAACTACAACTTAAATATTGACTGCAACTAGGGATGAAAAACCCACAAAACAGCAAACTGAAAAGGCTGAAAAGGCGCTGAATTCCACCTGGTGCCTTTAAGTTGGCAGTCTGAACAGTGCTCTATTGCTAGACTGCTGTCTCTCTGCAGTCCTTGCTCTGAACCAGCTGGGGTTAAGGCCCTCACCATTCCAGAGCCCTGCCTCTCACTTGTAGCATACCCTGGTATGAACCAAATTGGGTGTGTTAGGCACCCATGAATCCAGCGACTGAACAAACTATGCCATTACAAATAGCAGACAGATCTAGGGAGAGATCTCTGTTCATCAATGGCCCCCTGAGGGCCCTGTGACTATATTGGCTACTGTTGGGGCACTGTTAGTATATTGGCTACTATTATACTATTATGATATTGACCACTATTATTGCCACAATATATTGGCATCTCCGGGGGCCTTGTAACTATATTGGCTACTGTGGGGTACTAGTCGGTGTATGTATTAGCTAAAGTTGGGGCACTGGTGCTACACTGGCTACTGTGGTGCCCTTTTATGATATTGGTTATTGTGGGGTCCCTGTTAGTTACTATATTGGGTAGAAATATAGTGATCTATAGGGGAGTGAGGAAACAGTATTACATTTGGGATATGAAGGCAAAGAAGATAAGATGAAGTGAAATTAAGTATCCAAAATGTTGGTGTTGCAAAATCTACAGAGACTAGTTGTGGTCAGAAGAAGATTAAAGAGACTACCCCAATCAAAGTTAACATTTGTTTTTCACCAGTTTTACAGTAGGCGCTTGTATTACTCAAGAGTTCAACATTCTGCTGCATCTCCCCCCATGCTGTGATATGCTTTGCTTTTTCTATTTTGAGGGCATCTACAAAGAAACTTTTTGTAATTAATTTTTCTGGGCTTTGTGACTGTATTTATGTACTGAAATTGGTTCTGGTGTGCAGTTGACACATTTTTGTATTTGAGGGATGTTAAAGAGGCTGTACTGGCCTATAAATGAGTGCATGTAGATATATAACTTAATTGTCTGTGTAGGTAGACAATATATGTAAACAATTTTATTCAAAGTTAGCTAAATGTTTATTATAAATTTTAGGCTACAATACTATAAAGTTGAAATATGTAAATTATAAAGCTTTTAGAAACAAAAAAATATTTATATAAACAATATTTCAAATATTGTAATTCTTTATTATAAAAAGTATCACTTTTGCGCATGTTGCACTACACGGCCAAATAGGGAGCCTGAATCCAATCCCTGCATGCGACATAAATAACTCAAGCGGGTACAATATGAGTACAGTTGGCTACTTGTAATTTTATGACAAGTAAGTTAAAGGGCAGTGACCAACTGGACATTCACATTTAATTTAATTCATCTGCCTTATACACAAATTTCTTCAACTGAGTGTAATTAAAAAATTGTACTTGTGTGAAGACAATTTCCCATAAATGTAGTCATATTATCCATTATAAATGAAGGACAGCTGTCCATGGATACGACCAAAACTGCTGGAGGAATTGTGCAAAGAAACAAATTGCTTTCTTATATAGCACACACGCAGCGCTGCACAAATCTTGTAAAATTTGACTTATATGAAAACAATGTGTTAATAAACTCTGAAACCAGGTGGTCATGCACCTCAATTGCGCATGTGTGGCCACCACTGCCAGAGCATTGGGATGGTCATATCCAAGGACAACTATTTTGTTTCTAAGGGAAACCTGGCTACCTTTATGGGAAATTATCATCACACAGATACTTTTTTTTTTAATAACATGCAGTTGAAGATCTCTCTCTCTCTCTGTGTATGCCCAGATGAGAATATTCAATTAAGTAAATACTTACAGCGTACTAATAATTATTTTAATTGATTTTACCTCAGAATGCTTTCTGATTGTGCTGCCCTATAAAAAAAAAACAATGTTTTATTAACATATTGTAAACAATAAATATTGGCAGCTAACTAGAAATGATCATATGCAGACCAATTAATCTACGTAAAAAGTGAAGCAATTTTGTCATTACTTTGAACTACTTCTCTTGAGTTACAACTTATGTTATTGCCCAGACCCGTGTTCAGCACACTTTTAATTTACAGTACTGATCCAATATACATTAGAGTCTATAAATGAAGAACAGTAGCTGTAATGCAAGGTATGCCAATCAACTAAATCATTAACAATTAAAGGGGTTCACCAGTTTTTTTTTTTAATACATTCAACTCCTTGGGTGGTTCACCCATCACTGCCAAATTTTGTTCCTTTACATAGACCGGCAATGCCTTCCCAACCACTGGTGTTGCTACTGCATGAAACTAAGGCTATATTCACACTGCCGTTGCCCGCCCGTACCGTACCGTAGCGGGCAACGGCAGTGTACGGGGAGAGGAGGAGGAGGAGGTGAGCGCAGCTCACCCCCGCCCCTCTCCATAGCAACCTATGGCGCACGGCGCCGTATTACGGGAAAAGATAGGACAGGTCCTATCTTTTTCCCGGGTACGGAACGGTACGGTGCCGCATGTGTGCTGCACCGTACCGCTCCCGTAGGGTGCCGTGCGCCCATAGAAGTGTATGGGGGACATATATCGGCCGTATATACGTCGGCCGTATATACGTCCCCCATACGTTAGTGTGAATGTAGCCTAAGCTATAGCATGTGCATGGCAGTGGTCATGATGGGAGCATATGTGTAAGTTTATGTTCTTTATAATGTCAAAAGCCCCACCACCACCATGTATAAACAATTGTGCAGACCTGGACAACCAGTTAAAGGAAACATGTATTTTTTAACAAACAGACACAATGCCATAGATTACTTTCCATTATTAAGGCATGTATTCTGTTCTGTTTCCCAGTTTTAGGAACAGCTTATTTGGGACATTAAAAAATTGAGAAATCTCAGAACCAAAATGCATCATGCACATTTCAAGGGGTTTGCCCACGAAAGAAAGTTTTCAAATTCTAATCCCCTAGTGATGTTATTATGATAAAGATAACTTTTAACCCCGTTCTTTACAATTTTAATCAATATTATTTCTGCTTTTACTCCTATCACTGTATTAGCTGAAATGGACGGGCACTATTCTATGCTGATTTCACAAATGCTTTTGGTAGCATTCTAAATCATTTCAGTAGTTAATATAAGTTTATTATAAATTACCTGGCTCCCTGACAGCAGCGTGTGGTGAGCCCCAGGGGAGGGGGGGGGGGGCAGCTGCAGCCTGTGTGTGGAGAGGGGGATGGGGTGGAGTAGAGAAAGAATGCATAAGGGGATACAGGCACACAGGCTGCAGCTCCCCCTCCCCTAGGACTCACCACAAACCGCTGACAGGGAGCCAAGTATATTGAACCTATATAAACAACTGAAATTATTCAGAATGCTGACAATGGCATTTTTATCAGCATAGTATAGGCTATTGCAACCTGTCACCAGATAAAAATGACATTCCTGGTGACAGGTTAACTTTAAATGTCCTTCAAAACGGTGTCTTTTACCCTAAAACAGGTAAAGCCACGACATCTTAGATGCATGATGTTTCATAATCGCATGCCATGAAAGAAAACCTTAGAAACAAGACTTACTGAAGACCCTTTTCTAATTTTTCTGCTTTTGCTTGAACTTTCTTGATATTTTTCTCGTCCTCCTCAGTCCGTTTCATTTTCCACTTTTCATTCAGATGCTTATCCAGATTTTTTGCTAAACCTTCTACTAAATCAAGTTTAAATCTAAAAAATATTACATTAAAATGTAACATCTTAATTATTGTTGAAGAGAAATAAGTTACAATTGTTTTGTAATACTAAGCTTAAAGGAAATACACCACATGGATGCAGCATTTTACATCAAGCACACTTACAGGCTGGTGTGTGTCCGCTGAAACAGGATCTGTCTACCTTCTAATGGCCTCAATTTAGAGAATAGTGTCTTTTAAAATTATGCAAATGAGCCACCGCAGCTCCTGCTTGCTCCATGGTCTACAAATGATGTGACCTCCGTGCAGCGATACTGCCTACCTCATATTCAGGGGACTCACACCAGTGTGTAAGTGTGCTTGGTTTAAAGTACTGCATCCATGTTTTATAATTGTAATGTCTAAGCAAAACTGTGGCACTGTCAGTGGCTTTTTAATTGTGGGTAGAAATGCTAACGAATTAGTGCTATTTGTGTATATATTGTTACAGTTAGCTTGTCACATGCAAAAAAGCCATAGCTTATGTGAGGGTGACTGTGGAATCCCCAGGCCACATCGATAAGTGTGCAGATGGTACAATTTTGACATTACAGGCAGTCCCCGGGTTACGTACAAGATAGGGTCTGGAGGTTTGTTCTTAAGTTGAATTTGTATGTAAGTCGAAACTGTATATTTTATAATTGTAGATCCAGATAAAAAAAGTTTTGGCCCCAGTGACAATTGGAGTTTAAACATTTTTTGCTGTAATGGGACCAAGGATTATCAATAAAGCTTAATTACAGACATATTACAGATGATTATTGCAGTCTGGAACTATAGTAAAGCATTCAGAAAGCTTCACCAGAGGTCAGAGGGGTCTGTCTGTAACTATGGGTTGTCTGTAAGTCAGGTGTCCTTAAGTAGGGGACCGCCTGTATACTGTCGGGTGGAAGGACTAGATGCATTATAGGAATATTTGGCATGTGCTGGCATAGAAGGTGACACATAAAAGTGACTAGTCTTTAGAACCCATACCACTAATCTGTCTGTTATGAAAGAGAATCCACAACTAAATTTGCTATATCTCATTTTTTATAGCTAACTTGTAGATCATTACAACTATAAAACTGGTATAGTATAACTCAAATACTAACTTACGCAAAAAAAATAGCAGGAAGTTTGTCCATTTTCTCTAATTCTTCAACAAGCAGAGGAAAATATTTGGTACATTCTACCTCAGATGACTCCTTAGGTTTAAGGCTTTTCATTACATCTGAAACCTGCAGAAACATGATACATACCGGTGCATGCTTTTCATTTAAAATGCCGATATTATAAAGACAAATACAGCCAAATGCAAGTATGACACATATAAAAAGGAAGGGTTAACCTTTTGAACTCCTCTAAACTGCAAAGTTGCCCATCCGAATGCTACAGTAAGCTCATTGGTTTCACAGGCACATAGGACAACCTCCACACTAAATGCCTAGTAGCACAAATATACATGGACAACAAGTATACAATTAAATTAAGCCATAGACTAATGGAAATATTGTAGAGAAGAAAACACGATCCAGCTCATTTGTCTCTTTAAAATACGTTGCCTTCTTTATTAAATAGACATCTTGGACATACACTTCACAGACACAAGGCCTTGTTTTCTTCTCTACAATATTTCTGTTGGACCGTGATGTTTAGGATCGAATCCTGGCTCCCGGCATGAAAAGAGGGTAAGCAGGAAAACCCTATAACCAATAGGCTAATGGAGATACCTTACCCGTATTTGTGCCCACACTGCAGGCACCTCAGCGCACGTCTCACAGATTTTGCTTCTACAGGGTGTGTACTCACTAACCTACCATGTTGGCTTTTCATACATTTTTATTAAAAGAGATATTACAATAATAGCAAATGAACCATCTTTTTATCTTGAATACGAATGACCTCATTGCCTAGATGGCACTCGAGCTCCAGTGTCATGGCAAGAGCATATTTCACACTCCCGGTCGTGTCCCGTGTAAGTACAGACCTTGAAACACCGTGCATCTTCTGCAATGATCTAATATGTTCGAGCAGTCATAAGAGGGTTCCTGTCCGATACACCAAAAGCCTCTGTATGTATCGCGCTGCGAGAAGCATGAACACCTGCATATGCTAAATATCCCCCATACTACAAAGATCATTGCGGAGGATGCACCTGAGGTACACAAGCACTATGGTGCTGGTAAGGGGGCGCCTCTGATCATCTGTGTTTTCAGATCCTCTTACACATGGGGAATCTGGGTCTGTGTACTAACAGAAGCCGTGACCATAACTTTATCATGCCAAGTGCACAGAAAGTCAGGCAGCATCTAGGCAATGAGGAGACAAAAAAAGGATATTGTCAGTCTGTGTGGAGTTATAGATCAGGGGCCAATTTACACACCTGCTTTTCATTCAGGTATCTATTTTATTAAGAGCGTTTATTAGTGGTACAAGAATTATTAGTGGTCAATAATTTAAAAAACTGTGAATAAAAAAGTACCGATTTGGCCTTTTCTTTGGCCTGTGATGTTCAGGACATAACAGTTGAAGGAAAATTAAACACTTGCAATTAGTTTTGGCTTTTTAAATTCTGATTAGAATATAAAATTTTATGGAAAAATTAGCTAAACTTAGTTTTTAAAGTGAAGCCCCTTGCTGCTGATTCCCTTTTTTTACATTTAGCATTTCCATTTTTCACTCGCCAACTTTAAAAATCCCTAACTTTTTTCTTATTCGCGTGCAGCTTGCCTCACAAATGTGCAGGGTCTGCCAGATTATTGAATACGGTCTACAATTAAGAGGCGTTCCATGCACAGTGCAACTGCGACACAAAACTGGGGCAGACACTACTTAAATACATGTGCAAGCTCCAAAGTCATTGGGGCACATTTACTTACCCGGTCCCTGTGCGATCCCCGAGGTGCGTTGTCCGATGAGGATGAAGTCTTCTGCAATTCACCAAGATCGTGCGCCCGGTATCCTGCATGTGTTGCTTCCCCGCTGAGGTCCGCCGGAGTTCACCTTCTTCTTCCCGTTGTATGTGACTGCATGTCTTGCGACACAATTTAATTTTAAATCCCGCGCTTAGTCCGAATCAGTCAGGTTGTCCGACGGCACCGCCCCCCCTATTTGTGTTGCATGAAAGTCTGCGCGATTGCGCCAAAAAACCCCTGTGCTCAGAAAACCCCTGTTAAATGTGGTGCAAAACAGAAATAGTCGGGAAACCCGACAGAAATGTGGTGTGCAGACCCTTGGTAAATGTGCCCCATTCTTTCTAGTGTAAAGTCAAACAGAAAACTGGCGCAGCCAGAATAATAGATCTGGCCCAATTTGTTTATTTTTCACTAAAATGTCTGCTTTTTCTACAGTGAGAAGTCTAATGGAGTGACTTTAGTGGAGGAGCAGGGTAGGCTCCAGGTTTCAGTAGGCCCCTGGGCAACAGAGCCTCAGTGGGCCCCTTCCCAGTGAAATCACTTGGCGGCATCAAGTATTCAAAAACTAAAACAGTCTCCTGGTCCCTAAAATATTTCCTAGTTTATCATACCAAATAACACTCTCATGGTTATTTGATATATACAGCTCCTCATAGTTATTTTATATAAGTCCTCCTGACACTCTATGGATTCATTAGATACATCCCCCTCACCCCCATGAATTCTTTATGTACAGCCTTATATGCCACCCCCAGCAGCGCTGGGCCCTGGCACTTGCCCAGGAATATCCAGTGCTGGCGCTGGCCCTGCTGAGAATTTAACTTTGGCAGATGTTTATTACATCTTTTCCAGTCAAACTATATTTAATAATCTCCTCAGCCCCTCCTGTTCTATAACATGCTGCCTTATTTGTCTTTTTATGGTGACAGGTTTGCTTTAACAAACCTATTATCTTATTTAATTTTTTGACAAGTTTCCATATCACTTTGGGGGAATGCCAGGATCCTGGGGTAGTGGACCCACTGGACCACCGTGGGCAAAGGCATAGGCCGACACCTGGGACTGGAATATAAGTGGCACCTGGACTTCACCAGAGCCCGCCTGGATTTCACCAAAGCGGGTTGGACTTGCTGCGGCAAGTCACCATCAGGTCGTTCCACAGGTTGCGACTTTGTCTGCGGTGGCAGCCAAGGCGTGGTACAAGGACGTTAGGCAGGAAAGTAGTCCGGGACAGGCAGGAGGTCAAGACAGGTGGGAAAGGTTCAGGGTCAGAGGCAGAGCAGCCCTTTAAATCTCCGGAAGCCAGAATGCGCGAGCTCTAGGAGCCTGTAGGAGCCAGCGCTGGATCGTGGAGAGGTGAGAGCCAAGACTGAGGACCGGGGGCACACAGAGTAGCACTACTGATAGGAGATTTACTTTGCCTTCTCCGCCAGATTTATGGAAGAGATAACACCTGGATCTATTACAAGGCTGGAGCTTCGTAGTAGTTCCGGGCGTCGGAGCACCATCAGGGGGGATTTTAAGACTAGCCCTTAAGACACCAGTTTTAATAAATTCCCCTCTTTGTGTCTCTGTTCTCTATTTCATGCATCCTATTCTCATACTGAGTGACAAATATCATTCAAGTTATGCTGTGATGATTCTTCCATTAATAATAGATACATTTTTACAAAGGAATCTTAATACTTCACCATATTACCTTTTTATTATATCCCTTTTGAACCCAGTCAACAAATTCTTTTTTCAGTGCTTCTTCATAGTCAGATGTATCATTTTTTGTTATTATAATTTTGTCCTTCAGGAATATGTTCTCTTCTGGATCTAAGTCCTATAGGGAAACAAAATAGTTAACAACAGATGAAAAACTATTAAATTAAATTTATTTTTGGAACAATATCAATGATTAGAAATTAAAGAATTTTACTTACTTTGTGTTGATATATTTATTTAAGTGACTAACAGAAGTAAAGCAAAAACTGACTTTTTAATGCATAGCTTATTGTAGATGAATTATGTGCCTACTAGAGCAATAACATTGTTCCTGAATGCAGTGTCACCTGGCTCAGGTGTTTTCAATGTTATACTTCTGTAGACTATGTGGTTGATGTATTAGGCTTTGTTTGGCAGACTTAATAAATGCTCACCAGGTGCACAAAAAGACAGAATAGCTAAGAGGTTTCGACATCTTAATTACCTGTGCACCAGAATTAAAATCTACAGGTAAATTCTGTTCATAGGCTTCAGTGAAAAACTTCTGAAGTTTATAGTAAGTTTGACTGGACAGTGATTTTTCCCTGCCTTGCTTTTTAAAAAGTGGTGCTTGTGACACAAATGGCCCAAAAAGTCACAAATCCCATAGCGTTCATCCAGATTAAAAAGTGTTGTTCCATGATTAATGCACTGCAGAACATCATGATTGAACATCATGGTCTTCCAACATAAGGGAAGACACATAAGGCAATGTGAATATATAATAATAATAATAATAATAATAATAATAATAATAGGTATTAAAGAGTATTGTAATGCATTGTAGAATCATATGTTCAATTTCCTTAGTGAGGCTGTAAAGAAAAATACTTAAAGGGATACTCCTGGAATATGAATGTCTAATACAAAAACCCATAATGGTATAAATAAATGAATACAATAAAACTTAATGTCATTAATCACAAAACTGAGCTTACTTAATTTGCTTTTCCAAGATGGCCATCACAGGATACTACAAATCCCATGATCCCCATGTTCGCAGTAGCATCTCCTCCCTCTCATGGGAAGCACTGCAAGCAACTAACTACAACCAAACATAGTTATGATTACGTGAGCTTCCCAGGGAAGTGCAGGACATGTGATGTGGACATGTGACCAGCAGCCATCTTATGTCCTGTGTCTGCTCCACAGAGATAAAATCAGTGGTCTGATTAAAAGGCCAATAGCATTTAATTTTTTTATTATAGCATATGTCCACAACATTTTTCTGCTAAAGGGAGCTAAATTTTATAAAACAGCTAATTACATATTAGCTTATATTTTAAGGATCTATTTAAATATGAATTATGGGTATTCGTGGAATACCCCTCTAAAAGACTTCAATCACATTTTTTCATTATATCATTTTCTTATATAAAAAATTATAAATGGTGTTTTTGTGTCCCAAGTAAGGAATAAGCAGTAACAAAGTTATATGCACAACTCTAAAAAAGCTCTCAATAAAGAAAGTGGTAAACAATGGAGTATGAGCTAAAAAACTGATATTAAAAATTTTTTAAAAATCCAAAAATTGACGAGTTTTTGGACCTTAGTGAGACATCCTGTTATTTCCCATGCTTGCTTCGCTGGCTAATAACTTTCATAGACACAGGATAAGATTTCTGGCGACTTTTAATTGCGTGGCATGTGGGCAGAACCACACTTGGTAATTCTACTGTATAGGTTTTGGGTTTCTCTCCCTCCCTCCATCTCTTTTTTTTATCACCTTAGGGGTTTTTATTTAGTTTGATACGCTAGATTCACAATATAGACTTTATATAATAGGTTTATAATAGGATTATACCGTATATACTCGAGTATAAGCCGACCCGAGTATAAGCCGAGACCCCTAATTTTACCACTGAAAACTGGGAAAACCTATTGACTCGAGTATAAGCCGAGGGTGTAGTATACAGCCAGCCCCCATGTAGTATACAGCCAACCAGCCCCCATGTAGTATACAGCCAGCCCCCAGTAGTATACAGCTTGCCCCCAGTAGTATACAGCTTGTCCCCTTGCAGTATACAGCTTGCCCCCAGTAGTATACAGCTTG